>JAYJMJ010271453.1:0-12827 GCA_036873875.1 Laminaria ephemera | reverse complement strand
AGCAAGTCCCACTACTTCATATCCAGCTTCAGTTAAAGCATCATTTATTAACGTTCTCATATACATTGAGTCGTCGATTACTAGTATTGTTTTTCCCATTTTATAATTTTGTTACTTTCTTTATTTCTTTTGATTCCATCATACCAATCAAATCAATTAAAATTATCATTCTATCATCAATTTTAACAATTCCTTTCATTGAATTTTCATCTAATGAAGAGAACTGTATCACATTAGTCGATTCATCTATATTTTTTAGCCTTACGCTTAATGTGTTAGGAACTTCTTGTACGAGAATTCCCATGTTAATGTTTTCACTTTCTATAACAAGTGTATATTCTCGCTTGGTTTCTTCTTCTTTTTCTTCTTTTTTTAATCCGAATTTTTCTTCCAAATCAATGATAGCAATTAAATTCCCTCTAATATTTGCTACACCTTTTATATAATCTGGAGTTTGAGGAACATTTGCAATAGCAGGAGTTGGAACAACTTCTTTTATTTGATCTATTGTAAGAGCATATTCCTCCTCTTCTAATTTAAACACGACAATCTGAACTCGCCTATTATCTTCTTGTTCTTCTTTTTTTTCTTGGCGAATCTGTTTCTTTAATTCTTTTAATGAAATATCAGCATCTTTAGACATAATAAAGCTTATTTAAGTTGAAAATTAGCTACACTTGTTTGTAACTCTACAGCCACTTCAGACAAGTTTTTACTTGTTTGTGTCACTTCTTCCATACCTGTACTCATATCTCTAGAAGCACTTGCAATCTCTTCTGTTCCTGCGGCTGTTTCTTCTGCTACAACTACTATTTTCTCAATATTTTTAACAGATTCATTAATTGCCTCTTTTTGATCTGATGCCGCTGCTAAAATGTCTTGTGATAATTCTAATGTTTGTAATGAAGATTTTTCAATAGATTGAAAAACTTCCTCTACTTCCAGTGAAGCATCATTTCCTCCTGTGACACTTTCGCCCATACTATCTATGGCTTTACTTGCCGAGCTTACATCTTTTTGTACATCCGAAATCACACGCTCAATTGCAGTTGCTGATCGTCTCGAATCTTCTGCTAATTTTCTAATTTCCTCTGCTACGACAGCAAAACCTCTACCTGCATCTCCTGCACGTGCAGCTTCTATTGCTGCATTAAGTGCTAATAAGTTTGTTTGTGTTGCTATATCAGTAATAACATTAAGAGTTCTTGCAATTTCCTCCGAACGTTCTGTCAATGTATCAATGGATACAGAAGTAACTTCTGCAGATTCTTTAATCTCAGTCATATTTTTCACAAGCTTTTTGATCGTTAATAAACCATCATTTGCTCTGCCCTGACCATTCTCTGCTGCTACGTTAATTTCTTGCGCACTATCAGATGTATTATTAGCTACAACTAATACATTTTCTATTAATTTTGATACCTCATCAATTTGAATAGCTTGTTGCTGTGCACCATCTGCCATTTCTTGTATTGCAGATGAAGATTCAAATGTTGATTGCTGCATTTGGTCTGACTTCACTAAAAGTTGTCCAGACGAAGTTGCTACAAGATTAGATATTTCACTTATACTATTAAGTACTTCAGAACTATTCTGCAAAGCTACATTTAATGTAAGCCCCATGATATCTACATAATCAACTGCGCCTTCGTATTCATATGTACTTGTCAAATTCCCTGCGGCTAATTCATCTAATAAAGTACTGATTAATAAAAGTGGTTTTTTTGTATTAGTTATATCTGATGCTATTTCAATAATTTTTTCTACACTACCATCTTCATTTAAAATCGGAGTATAAGTAGCATTTATCCATATATTCTCTCCATCTTTTGTCACTCTACTAAATTCACCTGACTGGGCTTCTCCAGTAGCAAGGCTTTCCCAAAAATTATTATATTCTTCTGATTCAGCGTATTCAGTATCACAAAAGATCTTATGATGCTCTCCTACAAATTCCTCCGACGATTCATACCCCATAGATTTAACAAAATTATCATTTGCATGTAAAATTGTCCCATCTGATGTAAATTCAATAGAAGCCCAACTAATATCAACTGCACGTTTCATTGCAACTGCATCTTTATCAATATTATTTGATGTTACAATTACAGCCTCACCAACTTTCTCAGTGGTTTTTTTGGCACTTTTTTTTGTACTAGATTTTTTTTTACCTGCTGTTTTCCCTAGTCCCATCTATCTTTTGTTTTTAAGTTTTTGATACAATACGTATAAAATGACTATCTGTTAATTAAAAATCGATTAATTATCCAAATATTATTATAAGTTAAACTATAATTTCGACATATTCAATAAACAGATTTAAGCATATGTTTACAAATACTTTACACAAGCTATAATAAGTATAAAAGTGATATTATCCTAAAAAATATGCCCCCAATCATTTAATCTATTCTGAATACAAATATAATTTTTTTACCGTCTTATTCAAGACAACATTTTAAATAAACATACAATACCAATTGAATTATTATCAACAATAACTTTTAGCCATATTATAACACCATACTCAAAACATATGCCTCTTGTCTTTTCATTTTTACGCATTTAAAGTTTAATTTGGTAAGGTGATTACATTTCCAAATGCAAAAATAAATTTAGGATTAAATATCCTTTCCAAAAGAACAGATGGTTTTCATAATATTGAATCTGTTTTTGCAGGTATCAATTGGTATGATGCACTAGAATTTAGATCTAATAACAAAACCATTTTCACTTCAGCAGGAATACAAATCCCTTCTAATAGTAATTCAAACCTTGTTTTACAAGCTTATGAAGTATTAAGACAACAATTTGACCTTCCTAACTTAGCTATACATCTAGAAAAGAACATACCTATTGGTGCTGGATTAGGAGGAGGATCTGCAGATGCTGCTTTTATGCTCACGGCTTTAAATGATCATTTTAAATTAGAAATTTCTCAAAAAAAACTAGAAAAATATGCTTTGAAAATCGGTAGTGACTGTCCTTTTTTTATCTCAAACAAAGTATCAGTTATTCATGGAAAAGGAGAAATCATTAAACCTTTAAATGATGTAGATCTGAACAATTATTCTATTGTTTTAATCAATCCCAATATACATGTAAGTACCCAAGAAGCTTACAGAAACATTAAGACTAGCGAATCCAATCTTTCTTTAGAATCAATCTTAAAGCAACATGCCTCTAAATGGAATAACTTAGGGTTAAAAAACGATTTCGAAACTACTATATTCCCCAAATACCCAGAAATTAAATCATTAAAAGAATTACTTTATAATGAGGGTGCTATATATGCTTCTATGTCGGGAAGTGGCAGTACAGTTTTTGGTGTTTTTGATTCTGAACCACCTATTATACAAACTAACCCAAGCTACCAGATACATACAGGTAAAATCATCTGATTTTAAAGCAACTTAAAACCTACTTTTACGCCTACCAGTGGATGAATACCTGAAAACCCATAATCATAAATATTACGGTCATAGTCTCTTGCAGTAGGATTTGTAGATGTTCTTTTACTACTTTTAACACCTACACCAAAGTAAAAATCTAAAATAAATTTACCTAACAATAATCTATCACCTATCATTGTTTCTAATCCTAATCTGTTAAAGGTATCTGTTCCCTCCACCTCTTCCTTATCTGTAGAAAACACATCACCTTCATTTTCTGTGACAACAGTAGAGTATTCAATTTTCGATTTTAAATAAGATGCTCCATATGATAAGTAGAAACCATGTTTAGAATTTTCTTTCACACCAGTAACCATGTATATCCTATGACTTACCCCTACTCCATACCCAAATAATTGATCTGGACCTTCTTTCCCTTGTAAAAGAGATGCATCAGATTCATCTGTTTCTTCTGCGGAATTGGTAGAAGCTCCACCAAATTGATTTACTGGCCCTACTTGCAATATTGGGGAAACGACTAATTTATGCTTTTTAGAAGATGCTTTCCCCAACTCAAAGTCAAACTTAAACGCATGAACAAAAAATGCATGTTGAGGAGAAATTGTAGCATTCAGATCTATTGAACGCTGTGAATTACTCACAAAAACTACGCATAAAGAAAATAAAACTGAAAATAATCCTTTCACTTAAATAAGATCTGTTGAGCAATAAATCTAAGATTATTATTTATAATTACACTAATTCTACTGAACAATTATTTTATCCATTATTACGCCAGTATCAGTCGTTAATTTAAGCACATAGCTTCCTTTAGATATTTGGGAAACATCAAAACTATTATCTTCGATAGCCAATGGTATCAATTCTCCTGTAAAATCTATTAGCTCACCTTTTTCTACTTTCAACTCTTTATCTATTGAAAAAGAAACCATCCCATTTGCTGGATTGGGATACATCTCTAAACTTCTACCTTCCAACTTATTTATTAATGCCAATGGTGTACCACCTTTGACACTAGGTTTTATACCTCTTTTTTCTGCTTCTATCGCACCTAGAACAAAAGCCAAAGAAGCATTCCAATTTATCGCTATTTCATTAGTAGAAAAACTACATGTCTGATCTGTATAACTAAAGGCATCTATTGTACTCTCATAGACACAATTATCTGATGGATTTCTATTTGGGCCACCTACTAGCATACCTGGAACAGGTGCCATTACATCATCGGCTATAGATGGTCTATGATGTGGATTTACTGGAGAATTTGTTCCATGTCCAGTAACAAAACAATATTCTAAAGGGTTTCTACCCAGTAAATAATCAAGGTTTGATTTCGCTGCATTAAAACTAACAAGATCTCCTGTGTTATAATAATCTTGTAAAAAAACCATAGAAGTATTTGCGGCCACAGAATTTGACCCCCAAAATAAATCATTATTACCTACATCAAATGGTATTTTGTAACCCGAAGCTTCATAATTTTCTTTTCTATAAGAAATAGCTGAAGCAACTTTAGCTTCTATTCTTTCTATTTCTGCTATATCTGTTAGCTCTCCTTTATTATGGCTCAGTGATATAAAGGCTAATGTCCCTACACTGTTCCATACTGGAATGGAAGTGTTAACACTAAAACTAATATCATCATAATATGTATCATCCAAAGTAGAAATGTATAACTCTGAAGCTGCCCAAGTAAATTCATCTGAAAAATTAGAATCTCCATATGCTCCTGTAACTACATCTGATGGATTGGTAAATCTAATACTACTATTTTCTTCTGCCCATGAATAAGCTCGCTTGGCCTTATCTAGGCATGAATCTGCATAACCAGGGAAAACATCATCAAAAGGTAAGTAAACTCTATAGGCAACTGCCATAACTGCAGCAAAATTCAATGCCGAAGAAGTAGACTTACCAACCATATAACGAGCAGTATTATCATTCTCTGGAAGTATATTTGCCGTAAATGATTTACTTGTTAATTTAAAATATACACCTCCATCACTAGGGTCTTGCATAGACAATAACCAATCCAAATTCCATTTGGCTTCATCTAAAATATCTGGCAAGTCATTATTACTTTCTGGAATATTAAGATCTATATCATCATACATTTCCCAAAAATGCTCATAAAGAGATAAAATTGTAAAGGTTGAAATACCACTATTTACCACATATTTATTGTAATCTCCAGCATCATACCAGCCTTTTGATCCAGATACAACAGTCCCTTCTGGTCTTTCTTCTGTTGCTGCACTTTCATGTATAAACACATTATTATCTAAATGACCTGCTTCTCTTGACCATTCTCCTCCATATTCTTCTGTAATATCTGTAGATGCTCTATTGTAATAATAATATTTTAAGGATGCTTTAACCAAATCTTCATTAACACGATTCTTTATATCAAAAAAAGACGAATTAGGCACTCCGGTTACTACTACTTTATATCTTCCAGAAGTTTCGAAATCAGAAAAATCCGCTATTTTAACACAGTCTTCTGCCGCACTCCAGTATCTCTGCTCACCTAAATCTCCAGAATAAACTTCCTTACCAGTTTCATCTAATAATTGATAGGTAGTTGCAGATGAAGAGGAAACAATAGCTATTTTTTCATCTTGAGGATAAAAACCTACTTGATTTACTTTTACCCCAGGTAGTCCGTTGCCTATACTTCTCTCTGCCTCATTGCCAAAGGCTATATTATCTATAAATAGATTCCCATTATAAGCTTCTAACCCTGCATTGATATATATATTGATTCCTATAATATTTGTTGCATCTACTGTAGTAACCGACGGTTCCGATTGGCGAAATCTATTCTCAAAATTATATTTAAGCGTAGTCCACACATTTTCTTCCCTTATTTCTTTTGTTAATGGGAAACCATTTGTCTTTGCACCTGTACCATCTATCAAATCAATTCTTATACTTATTGACTCACTTGCTCTTACATCTATAGAAAAATCAGTAGATGTAGTCATATCTATTGGATTATTAGAATTAAAAAAAAACGAAAACTCACTTCCTGGACCAACACCATTACTAGCTATTTTTACTACTTTATTAATTAAAGACTCATCTAAAACTGTAGAGCTGGATCCTAGAATTGCATCTTCTAACCCGTTATTAAAATCATAGGTATAACCTGTTGTTTGCGCATTGCCTAGGTAAGACCATATTAAAATGATTGCTGAAAGAAGTTTTTTCATAATTTGAAATATTTAAGTTTCGCTCTAATTAAAGATAATCATAAATAAATATCAGTTTTAACAAATAGGTTAAGTTTTGTCGCTAGATAACATTAGATATGCCAAAAAAAGCATTTATTTGTAACACATGCATACCACAATTAAGAATTTTTTAGCACTTATTAACTTATTTTTATATCGTTTTGGTATTTTATTACTTTTATCGACCTTCTCTTATAACTGTTTTTCACTTAATGAGATAAACTATAATGGCACCTATTTATCAATCTCTGATGACAAAAGCTTTTTCTTTCTTGACAAAAAATGTGAGTTAACAGTTCATCAAATCAATTCACATTTAAAAGATGGGAGACCTCAATACAATACCTTGGGAGAATGTTTTTGGCAAAAAATAACTGTATCTAATATTAGTAATGAAAACAACATAATTCTTGAATTTTCTGATCCACATATTGATAATATTGAAATCTATGATGCTCAAAACTTTAAACTTTTACATGAGAGTGGTTTTGGTATTGATGCAAAAAAAAGAATTATTTATCATAAAAACCACACCTTCAATCTCAACATTGCCTCTGGAGAATCCAAAACTTACCTTATAAAAATAAAAACAGAAGTATGGGCTGGACTTAGAGCTCATCTAAAACCTGTAAATCAATTTATTGGATATTCTCTTTCAGAAAACATTGCGCTAGGTATCTTTTATGGAATTCTACTGTTATTATTGGTATACAACTTTGTACTTTTCTTCACCAATAAACAACTCTACTACCTATTCTATGTACTTTATATTTTATGTAGCTCGTTAATTACTTTTAATGAAGACGGAATTGGTTTTTTATATCTCTGGCCAGAAAACTTGACACTCAATTACTTTCTATATGAGTATGGATCAATGTTGTTATGTTTTGCTTTTTTATTTTATAGCCTAAGCTTTTTTGGAAAAAAGATTCTGCATATAAAAATAACTGCTACTTTATCTACCCTTCTTATTGTTACTCACTTCACCTTTTTTGCTTTTGAAATAAGTAACTTCTTACCTATTACTTATTCTTTATTTTATTTGAGTATACTCTATTTTACCACCAATAGATTTAAAAATATATCATCTGAATTCTCTTTCTTTACTATTGGTAACATCACATTAATTACAAGCTTTTTAATATTAGAATTACGGTCATTAGGCATTTTAGAAAGTAATGTTTTTACCGTTTACTTTTTCAACTTTGGTTTTGTGATAGAAGGTATCATTTTCTCCTATGCCATGGCAAGTAGGTTACAGTCTGCAAACGAAAAGGTAAAAATAGCTCAACAAAAAGCGATCTCTGAGTTACAGGAAAAGGAGCTACTGAAGGATAAAGTAAATAGAGAACTAGAAATGGCTGTTGCCAACCGTACAATTGAAATAGAACAACAAAAAGAGGAGCTTGTAGTTTTAAATGAAGAGTTAAAATTATACCAATCAAAACTAGATCACATAAACTCGGAATTGGACAAGGATAATTGGAAACTACAACGTAGTCTCTCTGTTGCTAAAAAAGAAAAAATACTAAAACGTGTAAGTAGTTATGAAGAATTTTGCGAAGTCTTTAAATCAAACTTTGAATGTTCTAATCATCTCGTAGAGCTAAAGTGGTCTGAGTCATATAAATGCAAAAAATGCAAAGGAAAAAACTATGTACTAATACCAAAAACATCTAAAAGAAAATGTACCACCTGTAAACATATAGAATCACCTACTGCAAATACTATTTTTCATGGTGTAAAATTCCCTCTTAACAAGGCCTTTTATTTAGTGTATCACACACACTATAGTAAAAAAAGTAAAACAATTGATGAATTAAGTAACGAACTAGAGCTTAGAAGAAATACACTATGGTCATTTAAAAAGAAGGTTCAAAAACGAAGAAATGAACTAATCGAAAATGGTACGATAAAAGAAAATTCGCCTTGGGAATCTATTATTAATTAGTTATTTCAAACTTAATTTTCAAATCTACAAGTGTAGTTTCAAATATTGTTTGTTGTGATTGTTCTACTTCTACTAAAAAATAACAAGATAGTTCTTGATGACTTTCTATTATTTTCACTTTGCTAGACTTAAACAACTTCATCACATTGTTCATCTCTACATATTCAAATTCTAACTTATAATTTATAGTAATAGCTTTTGTAATTATAATAGCTTGCTCCAAAGCATTTTTTGCAGCACTTCTATAGGCATTTACCAACCCTCCTACACCTAGCTTAGTACCTCCAAAATAACGAACAACCATTATCATCACATTTGTAAGACCAAATGAATTCAATTGTCCTAGTATAGGTGCTCCTGCAGAATTACTCGGTTCTCCATCATCTTCTGCCCTTGTTTGAGGACTTAAAGGATTGATTATGTAGGCAAAGCAATGATGTCTTGCATCATAATACTCTTTTCTATACCACTTATTAAGCTTTTTGGCCTCTTCTATAGAGTTTACTTGATGAGCAAAAGACAAAAACTTACTCCCCTTTTCTTTATATATCCCTTCTGAGATTGATTCTATCGTTTGATAAGATTCTATCATAGTTGATATGACAATAGAAATATTGCTATTACAGATAATACTACTCCTAAATAATTGATTTTCAATAATCGTTCTTTGAACAATAAAAGCGCAAGTAATGTACCTAGTACAATAATACTGACATTTAATATTGGAAACACAAAAGCCGCATTACTATCAAAACTATCAAGTGCTTTAAATAATGTATAAATAGAAAAGTAATTAGGAATACCTAACGCAATCCCTCCTATCAAATTCTTGAATTCAAACTTCTTTTTTTGAATACAAAAACTAACAGTAACACCTATTAAAAACGCTATAGTAAAACAAAAAATCGGAAAACCTCGTTTGAATGCTTCATCTGGAAAATGATGTTCTACAACATTTAAAATACTATCTACACACCCTGTACCAATAAATACCAACGCTATCAGCACATAACTTTTAACATTAGTTGTAGTCACCTCTGTTTGTTTTTTATACGAGGTTAAAAACAAAGCAATCAAACATACGAAGAATCCGACTCCATTAACCCAATTAAAATCATTTCTAACGGATTGGAATAAGTAAAGGGACAATCCTGCTGGTAAAATCATAGACATTTTACTGGCTACTGTAGATACTGCAACACTTACATTCTGTGCAGTTTTTGCCATTAAAAAAAAAGATGTAATGAATAAACTACCTAAACCAATAGCGTATGGAACCCAAGATAAATCCTTTTTAAAATAATTAACATCTACTCCGTCGGAGAATATTATTCCGACAAGCGCACATGCCAAATAATTAAATACTATTGCCTGAAAGGTGTCTAATTTAAATATTTCAAAATATTTAAAAAACACAAAAAAGGACGAGGTAAGCAGAATACATGCAAATAACCAAATCATTCTATTATCGAATCTAATGTTTTATAAAGGTCTGCACTTCCCATTGTACAACCAGACTCTATTAGTCTAAATACTTCTTCTGGCTTTGTTTCTTTAGCCACAACTTTGGATGTTCTAAAACCATTTAATTTTATAGATCTGTAGTCTATACTTTGATCTAATGCAGTAAAATCTATCGAATTATCTTCGGTCGATATTCCTAACATTTGTATCAACTCTCCATCAAATCTAAAAAACAGCAAATTATTTATTTCTCTTTTTTCTAATAATACAACTTTACTGTAGACTTTATCCAAAACCACATCGCTAAACATTAAAATAAGTTCCTCTGCTTTTTCTGGCTGTTCATCTTTTACCTTTACCCAATCATCTGCTGTAACTGTATTAGACACCAAAAACTCTACAAACTCTTTTTCCAGATGAGTTAATTCCTCACTGGTTAATCTTCTAAATTTCATTGAACAATTGTCTCTAAAGAAAAAAGCCATCTCTTTTTATAAAGAGATGGCTTCAATAAATTATTATTTAATTATCTATTAATACCAGTAACCAAATCTTGAATTGTTTTCCAATCCGCAGATATGTTAGTATCGTCTGTTGTACAATCTAATTCATCTGCCTTTTCATTAATATCTTCTACTCGATTATCAGGACTAGGATGTGTACTTAAAAATTCTGGTGTTGACCCTGTAGCTTCATCATCTAGTAATTTTTGAAAAAATCCCGATGCGCCATTTGATTCATACTCCGTTCCACACAAATATTCTACAGACCACTCGTCTGCATCGGACTCATCTGATCTACTAAATGATAATCCTACTAAATTCTGAGCAAGTTGACCAATTGTACTTTGGCTACTCTCTCCTAATGCCACTTCTAATAATAGCTGAACTCCAGAATTCTTGATCAATTGATTTGTAGAATGTCTTCTATCTGCATGCGCCAACTCATGCCCCATAACACCTGCAAAATGATCTAGATTATCTAAATAAAGCATGATACCTGTATAAACATAAATAAAGCCACCTGGTGCCGCAAATGCATTAAGTGTTTGATCATCATCAATAATCTTAATATCCCATGCAAACTCTTCTGCATACTCTACTTTACCGGATGCTAAAATTGCATCTCTAATTTTATATACTTCTTCATACAATTCTGGGTTAGTAGCTATATCTACTATTGGATACTCTGTAGGGTTTGCAGCAATATTATCTGCCAACTCTTGTCCCAAAGCTACATCTTGCTCTACTGGGAATAAAAACTCTTTAACACCTTCTTTACACCCAAAAAACATGGACGCAACAACAGCTAGTGGCAATAAATTTTTAAAACGCTTCATAATTAAGTTATTGTATGTTTAAACGGTCAGCAAATTAATCAAAATTGTTTAGCCTTTTATAAAAAGAGTATTGAAATATTTAATAACATAAATAACACCGACCTCTTAACTAAGTAATCTCTCCTAGATATATCACTTCTAAAATACCATTTTCTCCTTATGATAACAATAGGTCTATTCTGTTAATCTATCGATCAATACACTAGATTTTTCACTCTCTAATTATTATATTTGGAGATATAACATTTCAATAACAATTAATTGGTAATAGGTTTTCTCTATTCTTTTCAAAATTACAGAAAAAAGGAAACCAAAACTTAAGAACATTATGTCTCAAAAAATCATGTACACAAAAACGGATGAAGCGCCAGCATTGGCTACTTATTCGTTTTTACCTATCGTAAAAGCTTTCACAAAATCTTCTGGTATAGATATCGAAACAAAAGATATCTCATTGGCAGGTAGAATCATTTCTACTTTCCCAGAGTTTTTAAAAGAAGATCAACGAATAAATGATGCATTGGCAGAGCTAGGCGTTCTTGCAAAGCAACCTGATGCTAATATCATTAAGCTTCCTAACATTTCTGCTTCTATGCCTCAGTTAAAAGAGGCGATCAAAGAATTACAAGCAGACGGATATGCTTTACCAAATTACCCAGATAGTCCTTCTAATGATGAAGAGAAATCTATAAAAGCAAAATACGACAAAATTAAAGGTAGTGCGGTAAACCCAGTTTTACGCGAAGGTAATTCTGACAGACGTGCTCCAATACCAGTAAAAAATTATGCTAAGAAAAACCCTCACTCTATGGGAGCGTGGGCGTCTGATTCTAAAACTCATGTTTCTACTATGGAAGCTGGAGATTTTAAATCAAATGAAAAATCTGTCACTATTTCTGGTGCTACAACTGCAAACATTGTTTTCACTTCTGCAGATGGCACTAAAACAGTTCTTAAAGAAGGATTAGCTCTTTTAGATGGCGAAATCATCGACGGAACGGTAATGAACAAAAAAGCATTACTTAATTTCTTAGAGCAACAAATTACTGAAGCAAAGGCTGACAATGTATTGTTCTCATTGCACATGAAAGCAACAATGATGAAGGTTTCTGACCCTATCATTTTTGGACACGCTGTAAGAGTATACTTTAAAGATGTTTTCGCTAAGCACGGTGAAACATTCAAAGAGTTAGGTGTAAATGTTAATAACGGATTCGGTGATTTATTAAGTAAAATAGAATCTTTACCTGCAGACAAAAAATCAGCAATAGAAGCTGATATTGCTGCAGCTTATGCAAATGGCCCTGCGCTTGCAATGGTTAATTCTGACAAAGGAATTACAAACTTACATGTACCTAGTGATGTAATTATTGATGCTTCTATGCCTGCAATGATCAGAACTTCTGGTCAATTGTGGAACTTAGCTG
>JAYJMJ010271429.1:0-12835 GCA_036873875.1 Laminaria ephemera | reverse complement strand
TTTCGAATTTGACATGGAAATGCCTGGTTGGTGATTCATTTTTCGACCAATCAGATGCAAATTAAATTCGATTCTACCAAAAAAATCGAGTTACGATTTTTCACGTTCTTTGATAAGACGGGCCTGAAAGCAACCGTCATTTTTACGCTTTATTTTTCCCCATCTGCCGGAGGATAAAAAAAAAAAGAGATATTGCGGTGGAATAACCCTTCATTGACACCCCTAACTGTGGATCTTAAAGCGAGCTACCATTTTCGTAAGCAATGCCTACTGAGACTGTAAGAGGCTACGACGTATACTCCCTTTGTACTTCCCGTATGTGTTGCAGGGCAGCAAAAGTCCAGCCCAGACATGATGCTCGGGTTAGTACTTTTCATGTCATGGTGTAGCGCGGTAGGTGCTTATCGCCGATGCCCGTTTTTGTGACCTCTCCTGCTCTTGGTATATAAAAAACGCCAATAATGCTCCCTAACACGCCTGAGAGTTGACGTACGATGACCGGTGAGTGAAAGACTGGCGTTGTGCATTGGGCGTATATTATTCCAGAAAGGTCCAAGCGGGGGATATATGCTGATGCTGTACACGTTGTACCACTTTATTTGAAATAGGCCTACAGCGGTAGAGTGGAGCGTGCGGCGAGGTGGGCGTCATGTTGTGCAACTCTTACCTCCCGATCTTGCGTCTTTTGCTCATCCCGCTTCTTGACTATCCTAGCCGGGCAGAGAGGATCGGGCAGCCTCTCTTGTCCCACTCTATGATTCGAGTACACAAGATGCTCGTAGGCAGCAGTACTCTAGTACTTTCAGGAGGTGTACTCGTAGAGAGCGTGCGTAGATGTGGTACTTCTGGGTTCCTTTCAGAACTTGGAGTGATATATGTTTCGAGGCGTTACTCGGCCGGTGATCGGGGATGGAGCAAATGCCTTCAGTTTTTTTTTTTTTTGCTTGACCTCTGATCATTTCCCATCAACCTGCGTAATCGACCCTCTCGAACAAGCTGAGATAGACGGGAAGCGGGATGAGCAAAAGACGCAGGACCGGCAGGCGAGAGTTGCACAGCATGTGTTCCATGTTGCTATGTATAGGTAGCTTAATACTACTCTGTCCTTGCGGTGGATACCTAGCTGTGTTCTTGTTGGGGGAGTTTTTGGGCGGGGGGGTTGCAGAAATTTTGCAGTGCGTTGCCGTTGAGCTAGCGTCCACGAAACGTACAAAACGACCAGCCAGTGCAAGAACTCATGCTTGCTCTTGCCGACCCAAGCCAGGGAGCACGAAGGTCGTATCTCGATTGCTCCCGCCGAGGGCGGTCCTTCCCATTGGTATGACCCTACAAAGCACACATTGGTATGGCACATTTTTTTGTTTTTTTTCGTTGTGTTCCAACATTCCTTCCCGAACCAAAACGCCTACCAGGTACGTTTTTCAACTCCAATTTCGGAATCCGCGATCCAACCGAATCCAGGGATCCAGGATCCAGGGTGATCATCCCAGAAAGTCCAATGCCGAGCCGTTTCCCGCCATGAAGCAGGCCATGCGAGTTAAATTGAATTTCAGTCATCCCCCTTCGAGAGCCATTTTGTCTTCTGGGGTATGAGGTCGCCGGGGTCTTGCCCAAATCATACGTATCATATCGTATCATACGAGTTGCAGAAATGCGACGGAGTGGTAGACCGTTGGGCACTTGGCACAGCTCCTCGTAGAACTGCATAGGTCCGGTGCTAATGTACACTACAAGTAATGATCCCGGCAGCTATTTGTGGCACGGTAAACCTCGCACAGTCGTACAAGCGTGGCTATGCCACAGCAGTGGGCTGCCGCCCGCCGCCGGCTCAGCGGCCCGTAATGATATACCCTGGTAGAGATTTAGGTACAGCAGTATAAGCCGAGGCCGGAAAAACGACATCAGGTCTGCCATGTGGTGTACGTTCATCATATCAGCGGCAGCAGCAGCAACAGTAGTAACACTATTGCAGGATTACGTATAATACAACAGACAGCAGTGACACGTACGCTCGACCAACCGTCGGTCACACCCGGGTATATACCTAGGGCATTAATAGGGCTCCGGCGTCTGTTGAGCAAAGCGCAACAGGAGCCGGAAGGCGTGTTGGAAATCTGCGATACACGTGTGATCATACACCCGAAAACCACGTGATCAAGTGTACTCAGACGCTTAAAACATCTTGTCGCGGTACATTCGTTAATATACCGCTTCGCCCGAAAAGCGCTTGCACAAGTGCGTTCACATGCTTTTGAGCATCGTTTTCGCTGATGACGAAAAGCTCAGTAGAGCTGTTCCTCGGAAACCGCGCAGCAGGGTATTTGTTACTATCGTCAAATTATGTGCTTGGGTGGATGATGGATAGCAGCAGTACCAGGTACCAGTATATGTTTTGTTTTTTGTCTTATCACCATGACAAAAACGTTTCATCAAGTATCATACGTATACGCGAGTCGTACTGCTGCTGTGGAAGATAGAGTAAAACAAAGGTACCATCACCACCACCGTACTCGTACATACCGTGGTGGTGGTGGTGGTGTCGTACTCGTACGTGCCGCCGTGGTCGTGGTGGTGGTGTGGTGGTATGAGTTCTGCTGCTGCTGCTCTGCTGCTGCTGCTGCTGCTGCTGCTAAGAAATAAACAGGAACCATGGGAACCAGGAAAACAGATATCAGAGGGGCCACCACCACCACCAGCACCCCCGTACTCGTACATACCGTGGTGGCGGTGGTGTCGTACTCGTATACCCCGATGGTCTAATGGGTTAACCTCGTAACCACTAAGGCCGATTTCGCAGGCTCGAGCCCCCCCGAGTGCATACTCGTACTTGTAGGGACTTTTTCTTGTGATAAAAATCGGCTTGCGGAAAGCGCCAGAGCGTGAGTTAGCAAAATTCGATGAAAATCGATGAGCGTTGGGAATGCTGAACCCTCTGCGCGATAAAAATGAAGGCACGTACCGGGGGGGAGAAGGGACGACACCCATGACCACGGCTTGTCCAGAAGCTGGAAAGCAAAAGTGAGATGAAAAAAAAAGAAACACCGCTGTGGTGGTGGTAGCGGGTGGTGGTGGTGTGGTGGTGTAGTGGTACGAGTTCTGCCGCTGCTAAGTAAAAACACCAGACAAAACCACAACCACCAACACCATCGTGCCGTGACCACCACCACCACCACCACCACCGCCACCATCGTACTCGTACATACCGCGGTGGTGGTGGTGGTGCTATACTCGTATATAACGCCGTGGTGGTGGTGGTGGTGGTGGTTTGGTGATACGAGTTCTGCTGCTGCTATGATAAGAAAAAACAGCCAGACAAAAACACCACCACCACCATCGTACCGTGACTACCACCACCGTACGCGTACATACCGTGGTGGTACTAATGGTGCTGGTTGTTTCCGTGTGTGCTGCTGTGACCCCACCGAAGGTTTGCGATGATCGAGCCCCACCCGATAAACATAATACGTTTTTTTGAGGTTGTTGCGCCACGTGAAAATGCTATTCATAAATCAAGTAAAATATGTCCTCAACTCTTCAATCGAGTAAAACATGTCCTCAATTGTTAAATAAAGTAAAACACGTCGTCAACCATCTCGACTGAGACCCGAATTTTATTCGCCGTCAAGGTTAGAAAGAAAAAATAAATGCCAAAAACAAACCTCGCCTCAAACGAAAAAGACACGCGCAACATTGCGCGACGCGAACGGCGTGTTGCGCGCACGCTTTCCGGCACCTGTTGCTCAAAACAGCAATTCCGACTCAAACGTTCCGCCAGCGCAACAGCGCCACAGCTAAATAATGCCCTGGGTACGGCGTGCTATACGTTATACGGTGAGCGGCAGCAGCAGCAGCACACAACAACAACAGCAGCGCTGGTCGTATTGATTGTAGTGCAGCAGCAGCGTTTATCATACTATGTACGAGTTACGTAGAAGGAGTAGGTAGACTTACTTGCAGTTGTCTTTTTTTGTTAGGGGGCCCCCTCGGCACTTTCGTTGACGTTTCAGTGCCTGTTTTATCATAACGAAAATAGACAGGCCGATGATTGATCCCTGGGCACATGTGCTCTTGTTCGATTTTTCTGTTCCGACAAATACCACGGTTTGCAATCTGCAACCTATTCACGAAATCACAAAGTTGGTAACTGAAGAATGAAACGCGGCGCTAAAACGCTTAAAACAACAATCCAGTGTGTCCTACTGCTCAGCGATCACGCGCGCATACCACGCAAAACATCACAGCATGACTGCCGTACGTAGCGCATAGTCGGCAACACAGCCTCACAGATCCCCAGCGAACAGCCAGCAAGAGTACCACAACAACAGCCGAGACGTTCGCTGGCCTTGATTTCCGAGCCTTCGGGCCTATAGCGAAGATAGCTTGAGGAGAATCCGACATGATGCCCCCGAGAATGACCACCTCTATATCGGAGAACTAACGACCCCCCGTGGTTGAATTATCGTCGTAGCTGCCTACTGCTCTGGTGTATCTGTGTCGCCGAGCGCTAGATCGTCGGCAGGTGTATGGCACATTTTTTATCACCGCCCCTAGAATGTATTGTGCTATCTGCTATTTTTCGCGTGCTTTTGTCTCGGCCCATTTGGCTATTGGTTTGGACATCTCAGCGAAAATAAAAGGGAAACGAACTATTTTTTTGTTGTCCTTTTCGTTTCTGATGAGACAGGCCCTCTCAGAGCTCCCACCTGAAAAACGCCTTTTTTTTTCTTCGAATCATTGTCGACGAGCCAATTTTGTTTCCTTTTTAGACCCAACTGACACCATCGGCCGCACGAAGCAACGCGGGCTGCTAGCAACGGGGATATGGCGCTTTTTATGTCGGACTCCAATTCAAAGAGTCTTTACGACGCGAGCGTAGCATGGAAATATCCGTATCTGTTACACGCTCTTCCTACTGATATTGAAAGATGGTTTTTGTACCACCTTTCTCGCTGTCTAGGTCTCAATACCTGAGTCACAAAACGGTTAACCTCGTTAGCACTGAGTCCTCATTTTTCGGGACAAAAGTATGTGTACTTGGAATTAAGGTGTTTTTTTTTCTGTAGGTCAAGAGGCTAGTGCATGGTGGCCTAGTCACCGTCACCTTGTCAGGAACCGGGGAGGTTTGGACGAGGGCGACTATGCCTTCTTGGCCCCGTCCGGTTGGCGGGCCGACGACGAAACGCCGAACTCCGCATATTACCGCAAGGAGCTCACTATGGAAATAATTACCAGGTAGCCAACTTATATTTATGTCGGCGACTTATAGTCGGCAAACTGACAGCCCTACTTGACCCCTTTAGAACGGGACAAACTACTTGAAAATATAGAGGGTTCATCTCTGCAGTAGTAAAATCATCCACGTTTCTAGTGGCAAACGGCTTGGAATTGGTGTCGAGTATTCTTTGCAATGCTAAAAGGGTTAAGAAGCTACTACGGAGATCCATTGCTACTAGGACTACATGGAACACAAAAAATCGGAGAAGTCTCCTCCTTTCAGTCAAGCCCTCCTATCTATGTGGCGACTGTGATCATGTGCGTCTCTGTCGCGTGTAAACAGGCAACATAACATTCACGGATGAAAACTAAAACAACCACAAACTGAGATCCCCCTCCCCCTTATCTTATGGTTTTGTATTTGGTCCTACTAACAATGGATCTCCGTGATAATGCATAGCGTGCTTTGTCACCGCCACCTTGTCAGCAAATATGTCACTAGACAGTAGTTTAGGCCTGTGACGGACGGCCGTCTTGACGTAGTCTGCTATTTTTTGTGGGGGGGCTCCTAAAGGTGTCACTGACGACGCCCAAACCTGCCGTCTCCTGACATGTTTGCTTGTCAGGAGCCGGGGAGGATTGGACGAGGACGTTGAAGCGTCCATGGCCCCATCCGGTTGGCAGGCCGCTGGCAACGGCGAGAGCTCGGCAGTGGGGACGGCCGCGAGTCGGACGAGGGGGACGGCTGCCAAGCGGGCGAGGGGCCTCGACCGGAACGAGAACGAGGTTAGTACCGCTGTTATTTTTGTACTTTATACAAGGTTTCTGCGCTGACGCGCAACGCTAAGTCAACAGGATTCCTAACCCGTCGGACAATTCAAGGGTTGGCCCGCCGCCGCCGACCGAAAAGAACGCACACAACTTGACGACAGTTACAGATATCCTTCCCGAGCGAATTCCTAGGGACAGCCGCACGGTCTTGCGGCACTGTCTTGTTTTCAGTACTCTGTGTTGTGTGTGATTAGTGATTGCAGTAGTCACGTACGCTTTGCTCTTTTTTTATGAGTCCCTTTTACTTTCGAGCTCAACGCACAGGAGCTTTTTTCTGCTACTCGTGTGTAGTGATTATGCTGGGTGTGAGTGGGAATTTCACGAGTAGCGTACACATTGATCCTCCTAAAATATTACCTTTACTTTCCAGGTTGACGTGTACAATAGGAGGTTTTAACCCCAGCGGCCTTATGGACTTGCCGTTGTGCTTTGTTCTGTGGGGTGAGTAGTGATGTCAGTTGCGTACGTATGCTCTTACTTTTTACGTATAATGTATATTTTTTGCTTGTAAGCCCAACTCGAAGGAAGATTACCCTCAGCGGCATTCTGGACAAGCCGTGGTGCTTTTTACTGTGCGTGAGAAGTGGTTTCGGTTGATCTGTACGCGTTGCTCTTTGTTTTTGTACGCACTGTATTATTTCTGGTTTCCAGCTCAACTCGAAGAAGGTTTTACCCTCAGCGCCAATCTGGACAAGCCGGGGTGCTTTGTTCTGTGCATGAGTAGTGATTATAGTAGTGGCATACTCATTGCTCTTTTTATATTTATACTAATCACTTATGCTTTCCAGCTCAACTCGTGGGAGGTTTTACCGTCAGCGGCCTTCCGGACAGGCCGTGGTTACAGGTGTCTTCACTTCTCTTAGAGTGGAGTATTACCCCCACCGCGCAGCATTACACGCATTTAGAAGATTCACCCACTTCTTTGGGGAAAAAATACTTGGATTTAATGTGGAGATGTTTATTTTCCAGTAGTTAAAATGTTAACATATTTGTTTATTGCTCTGATGATTCGTTGTCGCATCGTCCGTACAGTATTGTTTTGGCACGACAGCAGTATCGTGTTGCCCCCGCCAGATTCCGAATGACCCATGAGATACGGGTCACGTCGCGGGTCGGATCAACTTGTCCCGCGATTTGTTTTTCTCCCAACCCGCGGGTTCGACGCGCGAATTCGCCCCCCCGGGTCGACACGCTAACATTTTTTTATGCCTGTTTTTTTTTCGTACCCTGCAGTGATTTGTGGCCTGGCTGTAGTGGGTAGGAAGGGGTGTGGACATGAACATCTAGGTTTGTCTTTTTTTTTTGTTAATATGATACCAAAGGAGTGTAGGCGCAATAGAGGGCATAGGGCATGAGCCGGTATTGGTTTAGGCGTCGGATCCGCGGACCGACCCGCGGCTCTGACCGGTGACCCATGGGATGGGAGGAAAACCTCGCGGGTCACGGTGATTCGACCCGCGACACGACCCCGATCTCACGGGTGATATTTTGATAACCTCGACACTCGACCCGACCGGTGAGATTTTGAAATGTTATGGACCCTACCCGCGGCTCGGGTCAGACCCGTGAAGAGCGCTGATTACGTTTGACCCTACTGGCTTTCTGCTGCAGACAATGGTCCTGTATAGTGCACAGCTTTAGTATATTCTATGTTTTTGCTTGAGGGTGTTACGTCTTTTCTCTCTCTCAATTTACCCTTTCAGAACTGCACCCACAATTTTGTGAACAAATTAGGTGGAATTTGTGTGGGGTGATAACGGGCGCATCTTTACAAGCACTTCTCTTTGCTGCGCCAGTAAGAAGCCGCCAAGGTGTGCGTTCCTGCTGTACTGTCCAGTAGCTTGTTAGCAGCAAATATGCCAGGAGGCGGTAGTTTTGGGGACCGTCCGACATATCTTTAGCAGCTCCCATACAAAAAACTAGTATTCTACGTCAAGACAGTCTTCACCGTTAGGAGTGACCACACTGAAATAGTATATTTCGTCTACACGGCCGTCACCGTTAGGAGCTCCAACACTAAATCTAGTCACTAAATCTAGTAGTATTTTACTTTCCAGGCGGCCGTCGGCCACAGGCCTGAACTGATCTCCAACGCAAAAAATTGTGCATTACGTCTAGACGGTGGTTCGTCGCAGGCCTGAACTCTCGCACTATAACTAGTATATAAGTCTAGATGGCCGTCCGTCACAGGCCTGAATTGCCGTGTCCTAACGTTATTGGTCAGGAGTCTTCTCGAAGTTGTGAATCTACAGTCACGTGTAGCCAGCAGGTAGTATGTTCGTGCGTCCTCCGTGTTGGTGAACGCCCACTATGACTCAAACGAGTCGACGAGATTTGAGGGCGCTGATACATACTTTTGGCGCCAAGCCCTATTCGTGACAAAGAAACGGTGCAGCATAGAGCCGGGTTAGTGTCACAGGCGTAAATTTCTATCGCCTGACGTCTTTGGTCGGGAACCGACTCCAAGTTGTGAATCTGTAGCCACGTGCAGCCGTAGCAGGCAGTCTAAGTCTTTCCATGCATCATCGGTGCAAGTGAAAGTGCACGTTGACTCAAACAAGTCGACGAGATTTTGGGACGCCGTTACAAGCTTTTGGCGGCAAACCCTATTCGCGACGAAAAAACGAGGCAGCGTATAGCCGGGTTAGTGTGATATGTGCAAATTGCCGTCTCCTGACATCTTTGTTCAGGAGTCTATTCCAAGGAATGTGCAGCAACGTGTAGCCGCACCGGGCAGTCTTTCCATGCGTCATCCCGGTGAATGAAAGCGCGTTTTGGCGTAACCCCTTGGAGACTTAGATACAACGACAAAAACAAAACGATGCCGACTACCACTGCATTGGGAATGCGGTTGAGTTAAATTGACACACGACACGTATGAAAATACGTGGAAGTGTGGTGAGCTTAAGCTTTTTTTTCCCCCATCTGCTGGAGGATTAAAAAAAAAAAAAAAAAACTTGTGTCACCGGTCGCAGTTCGCGAACAGTTCGCAAGTCCATACGAGGTTATCCGAACAATTGTCGTTCTTGAAGGTTGGGTAACAGCCTCTAGGTGAGGAACTCCTCCATGTATATATGTGAGAAACCGCCCCTTTTTATGTGTTCTCACGCGATTCTTGAGTGCGTCATCCGCGTGAGTGAAAGTTCGACTCCAACAATTCGACCAAGTTTTGGGGACGCTGTTGCATTTTTTGGCGGCAATATCAATGCGCAATGGAAACTAAAGGTAAAATAGGGTATCGGCGTCCCCGATGGTCTAGGCGGTTAACTTCGTAACCACTATGGTCGATTTCGCAGGTTCGAGCCTCACCGTGTGCATACTCGAACTCGTGGGGACTTTTTCTTGTGCAAATAAATGACTTGCGGGAAGCGCGAGAGCGTGAGTTGGCAAAGTTCGATGAAAATCGACGAGCGTTGGAAATGCCGAAGCCTCTGCGCGATAAAAATGAAGGCACGTACCGGGCGGGAAAAGGGGCGACACCTGTGGCCACGGCATGTTCAGAAGCTGGAAAGTAAAAGTGAGATATGAAAGAAAAAAAGAAAAAAGAAAGGGACGCTGTGAAGTGTTTTTGGCGGCGACCCCAATGCGCGACAAAAAATAGGCAAGCCTGGAGTCGGGCAGCTGTTGAAACGGAGATGATCTGAAGTTTAAGATGCGATAAAAGTTCAGCCAAACCTCGCCATCCGAGTCACCTTTCGCTGACCACCAAGTATTCCGAAATACAGAGGCTGGTCACGGTGCGGTGCGGTTGGGTGCCGTCTTCCCGCGCCGGACCGGATCGCACCGCGCCGGTTTTCATTCTAAAACCCATATCCGCACCGTACCGTAGGATTGTGCAAATACTTATCCGCAGCATCCGCAGCGCTGTTCGGTTATGCACCATGAAAACCCTTGTAAAATACAAGTTCGCTGTGTGTAGTTCTTCAAAGCCCCATGGCGCCGGAGGAATAGGCGATACATAACTCGCCTACTATTAATAGTCATTTATTGGCTGGGTGTTACAGTTTGTTGCGTCCGGTAATTTACGGAATTTTATGCCGTCGACTCTGACTGCTAGTTACGGCTCGCAACCTGGTTTACATCGACAATTACGAAAGCCACTTGGTTGGCATACTTCGAAACCCAACTAAACACTAGCGTAAAGTCCAGCCAACCAAGAGCATTGCCGTAAGACGCTTTCGTTCCGCACAGGGGTGCAATCGTTTTTCGGCGGTCGTTTCCTCGACAACGGAAAGGGTGCCGTCGGACAGATCACCGATCTCCACTTGATGATCTAGATCATTCAGGGAAGATCTGTATGGTATAGCTCATGTTATCAGTTGGGAGCCGTACGATCTGCATGATCTAAGCAGATGTTTCCAGAGTTGGATCTGTACTCTATACAGATCCTGCACAGCACCTCACAACGGCAGATACAGGATCTACTGTAGATGATCTAGATGATCTAGATCGTGATCTGTCCGAGGTGTGAAAGAGTGATAACGTTTGACAATATGCTTTCTCCCCGAATCCCGAAAACAATTCAGTATGTGTTGCCCCCTTTCCCCCAGCTCAAGCAATTCATTAACTTATTAATAATAGTGTTGTGCTGTGCGTCGCATATAGTTTCGGAAAGCTCTCGACCAAATCTTTCCAAGAATAACAATGTTCCGCCTTGAAAATGTCCCCTTTCTGGAGAAATCGGACCGTGGAAGACGTTCGCACCTCTGTGCGAAACTGGCAAGCTTTACGGTAGTTTTGTCGTACCGAGCAAACGTTCCGTCAAATATCGGTGGCTGCACGCCGATCGATTGTGGTGGGTTTGTGCCGGGACAGAAGCGAGACCGTTGAGACGAAATCATCATTCATTGTCAAACACGTTTAATTACGGCAGTTTAGGGGTGTGACGGACGGCAATTTTAATGAGGCCGCTTTATGCTGTGTGGAAAAAAAGCGCCTGTATACCAAAAAGCCTCTACATTGTGGGGTGCGTACAGACTTCCATTATTTAATTATTACCTACGCCTGTCAATCTGATTTCGCGAGAGCTGTACTAGACCGATTTCCGCAAACCCGGCGTCTACAAAAGCGAGGGAGCTTGCGCTAGCTCGTGGAGTTTGTTTTCGTCACACGCCATCTCGAGTTGGCCGCGGTCGCTGTGATGCTGTGGTCTTGGTGTTTTGTTGCTGTCCGTTTTGGATGCGGCGGATTTTTTTCGTCTTTGTTTTGTTATTTGAACGCACACGGCCTGCTGCATACACCAGGTGATTTCGCTTCATTTACCATCGAAGTATATAGTACTGAGGCAAGAGTGAGGGAGGGAAGCGACCGGGGCCATTTTTTCCCTTGCATGGCAACAAAATCTCTTCATGGCTGGGTGCGTACAGGTTTTCGTTATGTAGTTAGTACCAGGTATGTACGTCTGTCTGTCGTTTTGTAGTGTCTGTCGGCGGCGCAGATCACTGATTGCTAGAGCTGTATGTGACCGATTTCCACAAACCCGGCGTCTACAGAAGCGGTCGAGCTTGTGCTAACTCGAGGAGCTTGTTTCGCAGCACGCCGTCACATTGGCCGCGGTCTTTGTGCTGCTGTGTAGTTTGGTGGCCTGGTGCTGTGTGCATTGGATGCGGCGTGATTTCGTTTTTATTTTTCTTCGAACGCACACGGCCTGCGGCATGTACAAGGCACTCTTGCCTCATTTACCACTCTACTAGAAATGAAACAAGGCCGAGGGAGCGAAGCAATCGATGCCGCTTTTTGCCTTGTATGTAAAAAAAGCCTCTGCATTGCGGGGTGCGTACAGGCTTCCAATGTTCAATTTGTATGCACGTCTGTCTGTCTGCTGTGCACTGCCTGTCGTTTTTGCTTCGATCGTTGATTTGCTAGAGCTGTACGTGCCCGATTTGCGCAAACGCAGCGTCTACACAAGCGTGTGAGCTTGTGCTGACTCCTGGAGCTTGTTTCGTCGCATGCTGTCTGGAGATCGTCGCGGTCGCCGTGCTACTGTGTGTTTTGGTGGCCTGGTGCTGTACGTTTTGGAGGCGGCGGAATTTGATGATTTATTTTCTTCGAACGCACACGGCCTACTGCATGTGCGAGATGGCACTCTTACCTCATTTGCCACCCTACTCGTAGAAAATATCGTCGTGGTGGTCGCTTGCTGCTACCTTAGCCACTAGTGTGACATCACTCACAGCCGAATATGTCTTTGATGGCATTTGTTTGGGGTGTGACGGGCGGCTGTTTGTCGGCAAAAATTGCCGTGACGGGCGCTTGCTAATACCTTCACCGCTAGGCTTTAGTGTTCATAACTGACAGCAAAACTGTGTCTAACGGCGGCAGTTTAGGAATGTGACGGGCGATAACTTCAGAATATTATGGGCGTGACGGATGCTTGCAAATCACATAACTACTACCAGGTAGGCTTTAGTGTGGAATGCGTCGGCCGTACGCCCGTGGCCGATGCTCGTTTTCTGGTGACGGGCTGTCATTCGACATAGTTGCTCACAGCTGCTTCGCATGAGAGATTCGAGTACAAACCGAACACCAGTTTTGGAGAATTACCTCTCAGGCGCGGGTCCGACGCAGCCTTAATGAAGGACTAATGCCACGGTGAGGGCGGGGTGTACTCATTTCGTGCATAGCCGTAGTCATATGACCATTGACCATTGACCCTCGCATCCCTACAATGCCGGGACGGAGCACGTCGGGTTTTCACAGACCAGGCAGACATTGCGTGTACCAAGCGCGAAGCGCCGTGAGGTGTTCGGCGAGTCGCATGAAGGGTGAGCTGCATCCTACTAAGAACCAC
>JAYJMJ010271422.1:0-12837 GCA_036873875.1 Laminaria ephemera | reverse complement strand
AACAAGAACACCATCTTTTCTTTTGCTCCCGCGCCTCATGGCAAGGTCGAGCGGTGCACCACCCGGCGCACGAGTTGTCCCCTTAGTATCTGCCTCGTGGGTGCCATACCATATACCTGGTACACACTACGTGATATCATTCCCCTTGCACGGAGTTAAGGTTCTCCACTCCGCACAATATGATCCAAACATAAAAACGAGAAAAAAAACGGTACCCTGATGGTCTAGCTCACGTATAGTGAGAGGCGTGTTTTACAGCATCGTTGCCAACCGACACCAACCCAGCACAATTTGGGGGGGGGGTGATAAATTGCTTGCACCATTTGGGGGGGGGTGGGGGTTCTGATAGAGAGAGTCAAATGGCTGATGACCTTGGGAGAAGGAAGGCCGAAAATGGGCGCCTCAACAGAGTCAGGATCCCACTTTCTATTAACTATCGCAAAATATCGACACCCTCTTTTAATTTTGCCCCCGTGCGCTACTGGCTTAGGCGTGATACTTCGAAGAATGGAAGGGAGAATGAAACAAGCGGCAATAGTTAACAGGAACACAAGGCTTCTGCGCTGACGCGCAACGCTAATTCATTTAATTTCACCCGCGCGCGCTAATACGTTGGTCCATGTGGGATACCTCGAAAAATAGAAGGTAGATGCGCGTGTAATGAGAAGAAAAGTGGAGCAAGGGCAGCAGGGTGGAGTAGAGCGTTACTAAGCCGGAAGTAGGAACGGAAGGGAGGTAGAGTTTGTGCATAGGATTCCTGTTTTATGGGTTTCCCTTGGTTTTCTTATACTTTCTGGGAATGTTTTGGAGTGATTTACTAGTACGGTAGAGGAGCATCAGTTTATTTATATACAAAATTAAAAATACATTACAGCTGCGAGATCTAGGATTTCGTCGAAACTCATCTTTGCAAGCTTTGTGTGATACTCCGATCGCGCGTGTTATGTACGGGTTGTGTGTGTCCTCATGAAGGATTTTTTTCTGAGGCTCCTCACTTGAGGAGCTCTGAACCTCACCCTCCAACTGATGTTGAGTAAACTGGAAGTGCAACCCGATGAACAAACCCATGGCTTAGGTATACAAAAGAAATTCAGATTGAAAAAAAAGAACGACATTCCGACGATTTTGGGTTAAGGAGCGCCGTCATTCAGAATAAAAAAATCCAAAAAAGCGCTACCTCTATCGTGGCAGGGGTCCATTGTCGGATGACAAAGATAACAATAAGAGAGGGAAGAATGGTGCAAGCGGCAACATTTACCAGGTAGTTCGCAGGTGTACAAGGTTTCTGCGCTGACGCGCAACGCTATAGTAATGGTCTAATTGTGTCATTTAACTTCGCCCGCGCGTTCGCTTCAAATTGGTTCACGCGGATACCTCGAATACTTAATCGAGGGAAGAACTGAGCAAAAGCGGCAAAGCAGTTCGCAGGTGTGATATCAGAAGTCAGGTGTATACATGAGGACCCGCCTGGCATCTGGTGTACCACCTTTGCTTCATGTTGGTTTGCGCGTGATACCTCGAATACTTGATCGAGGGAGGAACTGAGCAAGCGGCAGAGCAGTTCGCAGGTGTGATATCAGACATCAGGAGGTGTGTACATGGACCCTGGCATCTGGTGTGTATCACCGCGGCGGTTCTTCGGTAGCACCAGAGGTGTGATACAGTAGTGAAGACACACACAGGGGAGCAATACATACGTACCAGGTACGTATTGGAAGTAACTTTTCTTTCGAAAAAGGCCGACGCTGCGCGGGGAAAAAAATGAACAAAACCCCGACGATACGGCACGGCAAATTCACGAACAAACCAACAGTGGTGAGCTTAAGCTTTATTTTTCCCCATCCGCCGGAGGATAAAAAAAAAAAAAAAAAAAAAAAAAACAGTCCGCCACTGCAGGGCAGGGATGTCGGTTGACGGTCTATTGTTTGTCACGTCAAGGGCTTTTTAGACATTACCAGGTATAGTTTTAGCGTGGGTAGGGGTCCTCGACGGCTGTCATTTACGTCATCCCGTCAAGAAAGGCAACAATATCTCCTTGACGGCTGTCATTGACGTTTTCCCGTCAAGGGAGGCAAGAAGAGTGCCGTCAACCGGCATCCTTCGTGAATGATGCAGCCAGTGATGGGAAAAAGCGGCGCGTAAAAGCGGACGAAAAAGCGTAGAGAATCTTACGAACGGCGGCGGTTGGCGGTCTAGTCTTGGCCCGGCAACGCCTTTTTTAGAATTAACATACTGGTTGGAGTGAGGGGGGTCTCTTTGACGGCTGTCCTTGACGTCTGTCCGTCAAGGGGGGCAAAAAATTTTTGCCGTCATACGACATCGTAGGTGGATAGTCTACTGACAGCGAGTGTATCGGTTGACGGTCTAGGTTTGGCCCGTCAAGGAAGGCCTCTAAATAATTGAAGACCTGACAAGACCTATTATAGCATGGTAGTTCTAGTAGAGTGCGGTCCAAAAGTGGCGAGCGGTCCTTGACGGATTATCCATGACGGCTGTCCGTCACTATGGGCAAAAAAAGTTTGCCGTCCACAAACATCCTGGGCGCAGGATGCAGCCGGTGAAGGGAAAACGGTGCAAGAAAAGCGGGGAAAAGCGTATAGCGTATCATCTTACGAGAACATATGGAGAAAAGCGAATAGCGCATGCAAGAATCTACTGCTGTGGATACGAGAGAACGCAGAAAAACGTACTTGGTATACTCGTACTGCTCGTAGCGTATCTGACAAGATCAGTTTTAATGTGAAAACACAAACACACACTAGACTACAGTACGAGTACAAGAAAACGGAGCATAGCGGCGTATAGTACAGCGTATCATACTCGTACCACAGTACTGCTGTACAAGAAAACCAAGCATAGCGAATGGCGTACCTTACCCCAAAAACTGAAGCATACCAGGCAGGGTAGTAGAGCGTATCTTATCAGCGAAAACGGAGATAAACGTATATACTGGTAATACGTATAGCGTATCTTACTGCAAGAAAAACACGAGCATAGCGTATAGCTAGCGTATCTGATTACAAAAAAACGGAGCATAGCGTATATCGCATTTTACTACACCGGCGTATACAGCCTCTCTCGCCCGCTCAACCCAACATCGCATATCGTTCGGTCGTGCGGGTGGTGTGATGCAAGAAGAACAGCAGTCACAGCTGGGGCGTCCCACCACGGATCAAGAGCAGGGGGGAGGGAGGTAGAAGGCGGGGCTTCCGGCTTTGTGGCAATGCAAATTTAATGTTGATTACAAGAAGTCTTCAACATCGTCGCGAAAAATCCACAAAATAAAAAATACCGGGTAGTATGCTTTTGCTTTGAGGGGGGGAAATGGAAAGTGGAAATGATAGATTCGACGTAGTCGACAGACATGATGCGAAGAAGGAAAACCTAAAATATTTAGCTTCAGGGTTTGGAGTCTATAAGTTATGACTAAGAAGTAGAGCCTAGAAGCATCAGGCACCATGCCGGAGTTCAAACGTGCCGTCGCGACTCGTGTGATGATGTACTGCAAAAGTATACCAGTAACATTCAGGGGAAATTATTAGGTTGTGTTATCGACACCTGGTCTAGCGGCAAAAGAGAAAAAAAGAACCAAATACAGCAGTGGGTATAAAATCGCGCAAAGATAAGAGCATTCGAACGGTCAAATCGTGATGTCTCGCCCACACTAAAAGCTATATGAATTGCTTACTAGAAGGGTGGGAATGAAGAGCGTGACAGATGTACGGCAGCAGTGGTTGTAGATAAGAGCGACGTGTAGTTAATAGCGCTTGTTTCGGCTTGTCAAGGGGAGGTTGCGGTGTATCTCTATTAATAACAAGAGGTGCTCTTAAATTGGTGTATCCGCTGTCTGAAGTATAGTAACGTCCCCGCCCACCAGCAGGGGGGGCTCATGTCAAGCATACAGAGTAGTGGTCCCTCTATAGCGCTGGTAGAGAGCAGTGCCGGCTGCCCACTACATTAGCGCTAGTGACATCGCTTGGCGCAGATGGTAACAACGAGTAGAGGCAGTAAGCGGAGTAGCGCCGATTGCCGCATAAATAAATAGTGCCGGTATTTCCGGCTGTGGCACATACCGGCGCTTTAGAGGGACCACTACTACTACTGCTATTGAATGTGATACTACGAGCACAGGAAGTCGACGCTGTCAAGGAATACACTACCAGTACAGCAGCGAGCACTATATAATAATGTAGGATCGCTAGCGGCATGAGCACACCACCCAGCGGTTCAAGCACTCTCGATAATAAAAAAGTGGATGGAGTATAAATGAGACGGTGTGTTTTACGCTGGCGAAGTATCACGCTATTAGTCTTAGGGTTGGGGCCAAGCATTATAATGTCGGCCTAGAAAAGAGACAGGCAATTGCACAACGTACGTTAAACCCGCCCCGCTCATACACAAAAATGCATGCTCGTATCAAACAATATGGTACTACATGTTGCCGCAGTGACATTGACGCAACAACACCAGACCACAGAGCAGGAAAATGACTAGTACTTAGGTGTAGGAGGACAACACGTAACGAATATTGTAGGCCTGCATCCCGAAATACAGCCAGAGAGGCCTTTCCAATACAGCCAGAGACGCGTCTCTCCAAAACGAATGAATGGCTGGGTGCGTTATGTATTATTCTGCCTGATGGGGGGGAGGGGGGAAAGAAATCTGTGTGTAGGAGCGCGCGTCTATCGAGTCGCATATCTATCGCGTACATACACACTACAAGTTGCGTATACAAGTAGTTAGCCCGCCCTCCCAGCCAAAAAGTATCTCCGCGAAATGTCAGTTGGATGAGCACACAATCAAACGTGAATACGCCGTTAACCTAATTAATGTGGATACGTGAACGAACGCTGAAACTTACCAAAAAACCAAAAACAAACTGAAATTAAATGGCGAACAGGCTCGCTCGCTCGGATCATGTTATACGAGGATACGCAGGATGTACCCGCCATCAATACGGTTTGAGAGAGGAAAAACAGCAGTAGTAATTATCCATACTGGACACCAGTCAAAAAGCGACAAACAAAACCGCATCTCTCAATTTTTTATTATATTTGATTTTTTTACGATAAATTCAATCAATAAATAAATCAATAATCAACAATCACGAATACTGAAAACCACTCAATAATTAATCTCCAAAATAAATATTTTTTCAATACTGTAAAACAGTCAATAAACAGATCAGCAACATCAATGAAAAATTAGAAATTCTCAATACTGTAAACCAACCAATGCGTAAACCAACAAATCAATATTCACCAACACTGTAAACCAGTTAATACACAAACCAACCAACCAACCGACCAACTCAATCAACAAACCAACACCAAATAAATCAACACCAAATCATCAATAAATACCTTCGCAGCCGAAACAAGGGACATGTTCAGATACGGCCTCAGCGCATCGACAGGGATCCTCTTGGCAATGTCCGGCAGCGTCTCTCTCCTAACCCTCTTCTTTCCGACCACACTAGCCGTCACGCTCGGGTCCACCCCCTCACTAGCCCGCGTAGAAGCCACCCTAGGTCGGCGAAGAATCCTCGCCGCAATTTGCCGCGTCCCGTCGGGGGGCGTATTTTCCAAATTGGCACTTTCTGATGATGGTGGTGGTGGTGATTCGGGTTTGCTGCTGCAATGGTCGCGTATTATTGCTTTCTCCGATGCGTTGGGGTAGAACGCCCCCGAGAGGGCTTGGTCATCGTCCTCGCAGGAGGAGGAGGAAGAGGAGCAGGAGGAGGCAGAGGAGAAGGAAATTTCGCTGCCCATGCCGATGGTGGTGGTTCCTATCATGGCCCCCAAATTTCTGTGCAGGGGGATGAGTGGCGGTGAAAGAGGGCGGTGGAATATATTATTTTTCTAGATTTTTTAGATTTTTGATTGAAGTACAGAAGCATCAGGACGGACATCACACTGCTGGGTGTCCTGATGATGTCGTTCGAAAGTAAGAACGGAAGACGACGCACCATGCAACGCACACAGCAGCAGCAATGTGAAGAACACACGCACGCACACGCAAAGCAGTCACATTTTTTTCAGTGGCGAGATGTGGAGGGCGTTCTACTTACCAGTACATGAATACTGCGAAATCCTTCCACCTCTAATTTCAAGAGTGTATAGTAACATGTTGCCGAAAAAAAGTGGTTGCTGCAGCCCTGACTATAAATAGGGCGTGAATGATATCATCCAACTCTAATTCCAAGTAATTTGTCGAAAAAATGTGGATGATCATCCAACACTAAAATCCCAAGTCGTTTGTCGCCAAAAACTCTAAAAAAGGGCGTAAATAATATCATTCAAGTCTAATTCCAAGTAGTTTGTAAAAAAAATGTGGTGGCTGCGGCTCTATAAAAGGGCGTGAATAATATCATCCAACACAATAATTCCAAGTAGTTTGTCGCCAAAAACTCTAAAAAAGGGGGTAAATAATATCATTCAAGTCTAATTCCAAGTAGTTTGTCGCAAAAATGTGGTTTGCTGCGGCTCTACAAAAGGGCGTGAATAATATGATTCAACACTAATTCCAAGTAGTTTGTAGCCCAAAAGTGGCTGTTCTACTCGTACAAAAAGGCGTACATACAGCAGGAATATCATCCAACTCTAATTCCAAGTATTTTATCGCCAAAAAGTGGTTGTTGATGCAGCCCTAAGAAGGGGTTAATATCATCCAACTCCAATTCCAAGGACAACAACAGGTAGTTTGTCGCTGAAAAGTGGTTGCTGCAGCTCTAGAAACGGGCGTAATCATCCAAGTTTAATTCCAAGTGGTGGTTTGTCGCCTATAGGTGGTTGATGCAGCTCTAAAAAAGGGCGAAACTGACAACAGACGCATGCTACGATAGAGTTGACACTTTTCGGCTGAACCGGTTTCTGAATGACAGGGCTCCTTAACCCAAAATCGTCGGAATTTCACATTTTTTTACAAACAATTTTCGTTGCATACCTAGGCCGTTGGATTGTTCATCGGGTAGCACTTTCATTTTTCCCCCCATGTCAGTTTTTGGGATAGGTATGGAGCTCCTCAGGTGAGGAGCCTCAGAAAAAAAGTGGCGCACCTCTATCTACCGTAGCATGCGTCAACATCCAACTCTAGTTAGTTCCAAGTTGTTTTTGTCACCAAAAAGTGTTTTTTTTACTCGTCAAAACGGGGTTATTCTTGTCATTTTCAGTCTGTTTCAAAGAATATTTTGCCGCTTGGCCGCTGGCTATATATGGCTCGGCTGGCTGGCCCAATAAACACACAACAAGGGGGGAGGTGTGTAAACTGCTGTACCAGTAGTACGCGCAGCAGGGAGAAAATATACGGAGGCTCTCTCGTAACGGGTGCTTCGGCGCTCGCAGAATATAGCGATGGTTTGAGCTAAACCACCTACGGGTCAATGTTACACCGGAGGGTTCCCTTTTTGTTTGTCGTTGACCGCCACACCACTGCGCCCACACCAAAAGGAATATTGCGAAAAACGAAAAGATTTTGTTGGTGCAAAAATAATAATACCAAAAATATTGGAAGATAAAAGAAAAAAAGGCTTTAGGAGGAGAGCCCCCGCCTTCCTAAAAAGCAAATTGTCTTATAATGAAAAGCAAATACTATTGGCTGACTGCTGTGATTGAACACAGCGGGAGCGCAATGGAAGAAACGGCTGCAAAATTCGACTTTCGAGGGATTGCTGCCCAGGCCGTAGAAAGAGCGGGAGCAAGCTGGGAAGCGCGGGCCTAGCATGCTGCAGCGTGAAGGCCTTCGGGCGATGCGGGCTATATATAACGCTCACCACGACGCGACCACAATAAAATCGATCGAATATCCAACGAAGATCATCCCATGATCACGGGGCAACCGGAACAACATAGAGGGCTCACCATCTCATCTATTATGTCTCGATTATATACTGACGGAAATAATAGTTGTGTGATCTGATACGCGATGCTTACAGAACGATGAAAATCATTGTCATAATTAGCGAAAACCAATGAATGAAGCCAGCTGCATACGGACGGTACGTACGGTACCCGACGCAAGCAAAAGCAAGCGTCTGCTTCTATCTGCCGTGACGACTACATCTGGCACTCGAAACCTCTTCTAGTTTAAAGTGCCGCGAGAGAGAAACAAAGGGAGAGAAATAAAGTACAGAGAGAGATCATCCAAATAAGGGGGCGACTGGCGCAAAGCAGTAGTAAAAATAAAGCACACGCACCCACCTTTCTCTTTTGATCATGTTGTTGTCCTTTGTAGTCGTCACAGTAAGCTGTTGCCGCGCCGTCTCCCTTCTAGCTCACTCACTCACTCAGTCGATCGAGGACTAACAAAGCCAGCACCTCAAATTATCGCCTGCCTAAATCTATAGCTTCGATGGGGCTCCTCCCTAGAGTTTCCAATCTTCTAGAAGAGGCTCTTTCCCCGCGCGAACCAATCTTCAATATCTCAAGACTCGAGGGAGAGGGGAGAGAGGCTGGTATACACGCTTCGTGCCAAAATGAGTTGTTAGCTCGTAGACTGAAGGGCTTTCCTGTGTGCGTTACGTTACGGCTGGCAGTTATACCTGCCAGGTTGTTGTCCCTCGAGGGTGAAAAAAATGCGATGGTTGTCGCTGATGATTGCTGTGTCCTCCGGCTGTTGTTGGTGTTGTTGGTGTTGTTGGTGTAGTTGTTGTTGTTGTTGTTGTTGTTGTTGTTGTTGTTGTTGTTGTCGTCGTCGTCGTTGTTGTTGGTGTGTCCTTCCTGGTTGGTGTTGGTGTAGGTCTGCAGTAAGTAGGCCGCAGGAGAAGAAGGAAGGAGGAGGATGTTGACGGCTAATCAAGGGTGGTCGTAGTGGATACCGCCGATAGACCGGTCTTCAGACGATAATACCGGTATTTTATTTTTTTTGTGATGACGATATTTCGCCCTATATCGCGTACTGTGGGGTTCGGGGGTCGTGCTGCACTATACCTTTGGTGTTTTGTCTGAATTCCATGGGGAAAGCCAGCAAGAAATGGGGCAAGTAAAAACGTCGACCACACAGAGTCTGTCTGTCGCCCATCCCTGAAGGGCCCCGAACCAAAAAAATATCCTGTGAACCTGTGAAATCGAAAAACATCGACGAATCGATCATCCATAATAGCAGGACACGCGCCCCGAATTCCACTTTGCATTGCATGCATTATTCGACAACATTATTATCTGGGATTTTAAATTTTAAGACATCATACGTCCTGAAACCTTATTTAAAAAAATCTGAAATCTTCGATTCGGATCTTTCGAATATCCTGACGAGGTCCCCATATCTTAGATTTTAGATTTCGAAAGTGTATCATATGCTCCCAGGCGAATTTTCCTGGAAATATCTCGGCATAATTTAGTCAAAAGAACGGAATCGCCGACCTTCTCAGATGGAGCACTGTCCATAAATTTCTAATTTCTTATTTCCACCCTTCGATAATTTTACGATATTTTCGTCCTCCTGTTGTTTTTTATTTATGGTTTTCGTTGGTTTTCGATAGCTGTTTTTTATCGAAAGGCAATACTTTTCCCAGCCGTATTTATACAATGCCCTGTGTGTGTTCTTCGCATTAAAACTGACCTTTCCACCTATCTACATCCAGCACAACCAGTGTCCGTGCCATTGCCTCCTAGAGAGACGAGCTCTGTGGTCACAAACTACAAGAAGACAGAAGAAATAATACACACTGCAAATACAGCAAGGTGATTTGGCCATGCAATGCCAACCGCAATTAATACGAGGGTGGAACATATGCAAGCCAGCACACACCAGAATATATTTGCAAGGAAGAAAGGAAAGAAGAATAAGATAGAAGAAAAACAAAAAGGGAAACATAAAAAATGAAAAAAAAGAGGGAAAAAGGAACGCAGGGAGGAGAGAAGAGGCACTCAGGAAGAACAAAAAAAGTTGAGTGGAACAAGAGGAAGGGCATGACAAAAAAAGAAGAAATGAAAACAAAGCAAAAACACAGACACCAAGCAACTATCATAGCAACAAAGCAGATGACCCCACCCAACCAACGTCGGAGGCAGCAACCACACTGGGTTCCGAATGCACCTACTGCAGGAGTAGGAGCATTGCCGCATGGTCCATCACCTACTCACTACTGTTTCTGACGACAGTGGTGCCCATACCGCCATCATCGCCCCCATACCCAATACAAAACAAAAAAAAAAACGAACCTTAAAAAAATGAGCAAGCAGAAACACAGCCAACAAAGCAGATGACACCACCCAGCTGGCGTCAGGGCAGCACCCAAACTGGGTTCCGAATGCAACTACTATTATAGGGCTAGGAGCATTGCTGCCTGGTCTGTCCTCTACTTACGGTATCTACGACGGCGGTGTCCATACCCACATCATCTCCTCCATAACCCCCAAGGGTACCCGAACGGAAACAGAAAGGGCAAAGCTGAAGGAAAAATAAATGGAACGAAGAAAGGGAGACGCGTGCTACGATAGAGGTACGAGGCACTTTTTGGAAATATTGTTTCTGAATGACGGCGCTCCTTAACCCAAAATCGTCGGAATGTCGTTCTTTTTTTTCAATCTAATTTTTTTTGTACACCTAAGCCATGGGTTTCTTCATCGGGTTGCACTTTCAGTTTAATCAAAAATCAGTTTGCGGGTGAGGTTCAGAGCTCCTCAAGTGAGGAGGAGCCTCAGAAAAAATCTGGTACACCTCTATCGTGGCACGTGTCGGGACAAAAGGGATGAAAGGGAGAACCGGTTCAGACGCGTGCTACGATGATAGACGTAGCACTGTTTGGCTGAAACGTTTTCTGAACGACGGGGCTCCTTAACCCAAAATCGTCGGAATTTCACTATTCTTTGCAATAATTTTCGTTTTTCGTTTTCGTTTTTTTTTTTTTTACAAATCTCACTTTACTTTCCAGCTTCTGGACAAGCCGTAGTGGTCACAGGTAGGTGTCGTCCCTTCTCCCCCCCGGTAGGTGCCTTCAGTTTTATCGCGCAGAGGGTTCAGCATTCCCATCGCTCGTCAATTTCCATCGAATTTTGCTAACTCACGCTCTCGCGCTTTCCGCAAGTCATTTTTTGTTGCACAAGAAAAAGTCCCTACGAGTACGAGTATGCACTCGGGGGGGGCTCGAACCCGCGACATTGACTTTGGTGGTTACGCGGTTAACCCACTAGACCATCGGGGACGCCGACTGTACACCTAGGCCATGGGATTGTTCATCAGGTATCACTTTTATTTTTCCCCAAATCTTTTTTTGGGTGTGGGCTTAAGAGAGCTCCTCAAGTGAGGAGCCTCAGAAAAAAAAGGGTGCGCCTCTATCGTAGCATGCGTCTTCAGCAAAAGCCAGCATGCCGGCGGTGGTAGTACCGCAGTATCGACCGGCACTGCCCCCCCGAGGGGGTTGGATCAGCAGGCAATCTAAAAAACAAAACAAAACCGAAACGCGAGGTAGTCGCCGAAGTTTGAAGGTACGTAGACAGGTTCCACCTGCTAGTTGGCCTGGTGCCTTGCTACCCTGTCTGCCGTGTCTCCTTGCTTTCTTCAACCGCGGTTTCCCTACTCCCCCCCCGCCCCTTCGGCTTTGGGCGCCACGCATCCATCCGGGCTGCGCGACGCTCCGAGCTCTTTTATGCCTCCTCTACGCGCCACCTGGCCATAAACCGTTCGGCTGCTTCGAGGACCCCCCGGTACCGCTTGCTCGCCTTCGTTGCTGCATTGACCCACAGTACACGGTTTCAACTCCAAATTGGCGTCGGGAGTCTTCCGTGGAGCCTTGCTTAGGTGGCTCGAAAAACGGCGAGGTCGTCTATCAGCGTTCTGAGCCAGTTGTTCGGTGGTATCAATATACATATTATAATATTTAAACGTGAGTGAGTATTCCTACAAGAGCACAAGAACAAGAAAACAAGAGCAAACATGAGTGAGAGGAAGGGCACGCACACAAACCAAGTAATTTAAAGTGCATCAAGAACACAAGAACACAAGAAAGAGCACAAAAAAGAACAAGAAAAATAGCTCAAGACAAAACAAGAACAAGATTATTGCTCGTAGAAAGAGCACATATAACAGTATTCGTAGGAGAGAGAGAGGAGGAGAGAAAGATGAGGAGACAGAGCGGTGCTGGTGATGTGCTTGCTTTATGCGTGTGTATGCGTTTCATCTTGCTTGTCATCACGCACGCGTTCGTCACACAAACAAGACATACAAACAGCTATTTTTTTAGTACTAAGAAAACGGGTTTTAGGAAAAAGGTAGTCTGAGAGATTTACAGGGAACTATAACAGATAAAATCCGACTGACTTTTTGTGTTTTATCTTGAAGTTAGTGCCTTCCCACGTAAGAATACAGGCTGAGCCAGCGTTCATTCTTGTTTCTTACTGTTTAATGGTGCCCTTGTAATGTGCGTTCAAGATACAAAAGCCATGCAGGGTGATGGCCCCGTAATGCCCGAGATGCCAGCAGTATAGCAAATACCCTGGATAACAGATAAGGTCACAGTTCCCGAAAGCGGGCTTTTTGTTCGGGTTTAGGGTTAGGGTTGGGACTGCTACTACTACTACTTAGTAACTACTACTACTATAACTACTACTACTACTACTACTACTACTACTACTACTACTACTACTACTATACTACCACTATATATACCACTACTGCTATATTACGTCTCCTTCTATCACGATCACGCCTGTTTGCCATCCGACAATCATGTGTAGCATACTACTACTGTACACATACTTCAACAAAGTCCCTCTCTTATTACACGCTCGTCTACCTCCTAAGCCACCCCCCCCCCCCCTCCCCCCTCCTCTAAATCTGGATGGGTTGGCGTCGAGTGGCGACGACGCTGTAAAACAAGCCACCTCTTGTACGGGGTTG
>JAYJMJ010271407.1:0-12840 GCA_036873875.1 Laminaria ephemera | reverse complement strand
GGGGGGGCGTGTTTTTTACCGGATCGCCCATATAACAAATTACAAAAAACGGATTTTATCTTGCTGTTGATTTCTGCACATAAGAAACGGTCCTCGAACAAAAAAGATACCACCATGGTACCAGGTATCAAAAAAATCAAAATTCGAGGGGATTTTTAGTGGGCAAGCGGCGCAACCTATAGACTGGACTGTACATATAATATGTATCGACCATTCAATTGGTAGAACTCACAGCTGAGCACGCCTTCGACGATATCACCACTTGTAGAGGGAGCCCCCTAACAAATCAACGTGCTACCGTACCAAACGAACACAGGCTATCCCGCACGCTACGCACGGTGACAGTACGCGCTACCGCGGCCGAACACGTGCCACCTACATTTGGGCACGGTTTTGCACACAGCAGTAGATTTCACATCCGCATCTGGTGGATTGGAGCTTTTTTCTTCAGCTTCATTGTTGTGTGACACTTATCTACTGCTGTGCAGAGTTTTGTGTAAATCGGTTCTACATCCGACGCGTTTGAGCGTCGTGTTGAAGTTCGGGTGCTGAGCCGGAGGTTGCGTCGCATCTCTCTGCGATTCAGGTATTTTTTTTACGTGTCACTGTGTTTGCAGCCCCTCGTTTGTGGGCTGTAGGTGACATAATCGACTACTTTTTGGGTTCACACATCGCTATGCTTGTACCCTATGGAGTTGTGCTGCTAACATTGGATATACTACTCGTCGCTGATCAGCCGCTGGCCTATTCCGTGACTGAGGACACTTCTTTCAAATCCTGGAACCATATACACTCGTGCAACACTGTGTGGGCTATAAATGCGTCCCCTGTCACCGAAATAAGCATGCCAGCGTATTTTGCATAAAACCGATTAATCGCGACAGAAAACTCCAGTCGTATTCTTCGAATTCGTAAAACTGCTTCGTACGCTCAGAGGTCAACACCCGCTCTGTACAGAAAAGGTTTTATCACCTCTAGCGCTTGGTGCTTATTCATTTGTTGCCACCCCTGTTGGTTAGCAGTCCCATCGAGCCAACCAGGAGTGCATCCATCGTTTTGGGTTTTCTCCTTCTTCTTTCGGCAGTGTAGGCAGAGCTGCTCTTAATAATCAGGTGAGGCTACGTATCGACCGTGCTTCTTACCCAGAATATGCTCGTACTCATAGGTTATTCCAGTTACGTACGTGTGTACCAGTATTGTAATTGACATACTACGGTTCTGAGTGTGTGTGCTTGTCATCCGACGAGGAATTCCGCGGGACATGTCTGCTTTGACGCGTCGAATCGCGCTGATCGTAGTATACGTGTCTACCGTATACTGGAACAGTATATCATTCTTTTCGCCCGTGGCGTGGTGGTCTGGCATTGCACTTGCGGTAAGACTCGAGAGCCTGCCAGGTATCAACTAATACGTGGCATGGCAGGTTGGAGCCCCGCTTTGCTTGGTTTCATCTACTTGTCCGTGTCAAACTTGAAATATGCTCGTAGGCCTCGCGTCCATAAGTGGTGCGTACGTGTAAGATCTGCAGAAAAACCTCGCAGACAAGCGAAGGGCTGGCCTCGTACGAAATACTTGCGACACCGTTTGCGTGGCTGGCGTGACTGAGCTTCATTGTTGGAGAAAGTGCAAGTGTCGTCGTAGCCTGGTGAATAACACCACTCGGGCCAAAACAATATGGTGTCGTGTTGGCCTTGCTGCAACCTGCCCCCATCAGTCCATGTGGTAAAAGGGGTAACTACGCCCTGTAGTGCGTTAGTGAATCACCATGCTTACGAGATCACATTGGAAGACATAGCGTCTGGATCACCGGGCTAGTGGATCACATTTGGAAAATTGGGATCTGGATCGCCCGACTACAGTAGTGGATCTCGAAGATAGAAAAGCTGCTGGATCACCCGGCTGGTGGACCTCTTGGGTCGTGTCTCTGAGACATGCTGCAGGTGATACTGTTGTCAGGCCTACCCTACTGATGGACAGAGAGGCCCTGCTGTAGATATGGTAGTGGTGGCACCTGGTACAAGTACGAGGGTAGTTCGATTTCGTACCAGCTAGTACGATTTCGTACCAGTTAGAACGATTTCGTACCAGAAATGATCAAACGCGTCTTTAGTTGTACGATTTCGTACCAGAAATGGACAAATGACTGATAGTTAGTACGCTTTCGTACCAGTTAGTACGATTTCGTACCAAAATATAAGCAAACGATGCCCAAAGAATTAAACTTCGTACCAGGCAGGTTGTAGACAGTACGAACTCGTACTCGAGAGGATGGCTGCTGTTTTGCCGATATCTCTCTGAGGTACATCGTACCACGTAACAATACCGATGTCGGCTTAATTTCGAAGCAACTACTGCTGTACGTTCGACTTTGATAACCGCGATGACCAAGGACACGTCCAACAGAGCTACGCTCGAACTTGTACCAGGTGCCACCACTACCACATCTACAGCAGAACCTCTCCGTCCATCAGTAGGGTAGGCCTGACTATAGTATCACCTACAGCATGTCTCATAGACAACGACCCAACCAAGCGGTCCACTAGCAGGGTGATCCAGCAGCTATTTCTTTCTTCGCGATCCACTAGTCAGGTGATCCAGATCCCATTTTTCCCAATGTGATCCACTAGCCCCGTAATCCAGATGCCATTTTTTCCAATGTGATCCACTAAGCGTGGTGATCCACTAACGCACTACAACGCATCGCCAGTGCGCACTAGCAGGGTTGCCCCGCTCGTCATCCTTACTCCGACGGCATGCTAAGGCGATATTCCCTGACATCTTTCGAACACAGCAGAACCTCATGCACATGCTTGCAACACGGACACGGCTTTTGTGGGGTAGGTCCCTATAGCAGTACTACAGCCGTAATCGCTTCAAGCTATAACTGCTGCTGTAGGTAGCTGAAGATTCATGTGGGTGGGTAGTGCTGTTTCAGATGACCTGTACACTTCACGTAGGTGTGCGTCGTTGATGTTACTTAGTGTTTGTGCCGTTTCTGTCTGGTGCTGGGGATGCTGCTGCTGCTGCTGCTCCTGCCGTCGTCATGCTGCAGCGGCTGTCCTCCTGCTACTGTTTTCTTGCTGCCGTCTTCATCTTCATCCTGCTGCTCCCGTGTTCCTTCTGCCGTGTTCATGCTGCTACCGTCCTTGCTGGTTATACTGCCCTACCCTCTGTCAATAGCAGATGAAGTTACTGGGCGTCGCTGCTCCTGCCCCCTGCTGTTCCCGCTACTGACTGCTGCTGCTCACTCTTGTTACCGCGGATATCCTGTCGGTGCCATCTTGATGCGTCTGCTACTGGTTCTGCTGGTGCTGCCGCTGCCGTCGGTTTAATAGCACTATCCACTAGCCTACGTGGTCACGTGACTAAGTAAATTGGCGGATAGTGCTATCTAACCACCAAAGTATGTACTTTCACGTCCGACGAATCTCGCAGGCTATTAATAGCACAAATGTCCGGGGATCTCTCCTCTCTAAATACCAGAGTTTAGGAGCACCCGATCGTATCAATTTTTATTTCTCCGGCGTGCATGCTCGTCGAACACATACCAGTATAGTCTGAGATATTTTAAGTGCACGGCACGTGTTTTTTGGTAGCAAACACTGCTCACTAGACCATTCAGTCACGTTATTGGCTTGGTGGGTAAACCGTCAGTTTTTCAGCATGGGGTACGTTGGATCGATTACCAGCTTGTCGATTTTTTGTTTAAGAGTCCAAAGGTGCTTGATCTAACGGTTTATTACGTCTCGAGAGAAGGCTCAGAGATCAACAGTATCTTGAGAAATTCGTCCAACCCCAAAACGTATGTTTTGTTCGCTAAATTGCACTACCCACTGCCCTACCCAGATACCGCGCACGTTTCCGAGTCGGCTAAGGATAAGTGGTACATTAATCAACAAGCCTGCTGCTGCTGCTGTTGCTGCTGCTGGTGCGCTCTTTCTACCGTCTCAATGTTGCTGCTGTCGCATTTGCTGGCATTGTTGCACGTATCAATAGCCCCCTTTGTCACGTGACTGAATGTACTAGTAACCTTGGCATATAACCATATATTATCCCAGTGATACACGGTTAGGTCAATCTCTCGGAGGCTAGCTTGGATGTCCGGGACTCTCCCCTCACCACCTACTAGTGTCCGACAGCACACTACAGTATCATATAGACTTCTCCGGCGGACATGATCGTGAATATATTCTAACTTGTAATGTTCGAGCTCACGACGCATCCTATGTTGGTTATGCATCTCTGCACACTGCCTTATCCATCCACGTGCAATAAGCTGGAGGGAAGATCGTGCGCTTCCGAATACGCGGTGCGTGGTTTCAGTCCCCGGCATGTCCCTTGTACATGTGGGCGAACATCTCCAAAGTTCTCGGTCTACCAAATTGTATACACGTGGTGAGGAGAGCGAGTCCCGGAAATATAAAACATTTGATTGATCTGCAAACAGTAGCCTACAATGCGATCGATCCGTTGTGTGATCTATAGGGTACATGTAGTTTTCTGACCGAACATGTTTTGAAAGGAAAATTAATGTAGAACGACACAATTTTGCGCTGTTTCGTTTTCTTAAGAGCAGAACCCGTCGGTGCAGCATGCCCGAGTATTGGACAAGAGTATGGTTGATTGTTGCACCGTTATGTTCTATACACGTCGATCGTACTTCTGGGTACGAACAATATTAACAACTTGCATTCTAGGCCGCACACGCTCAACAATGTATCTGATAGTTCAGCAGGAGAATTGACCATATATCGGGACCAAACCATAATGACCAACGGCTACAGCACAACATCGCCAATTTCCAGTCAACTTTACGGTTTGGGTCGATATCTATGGTAGGTTGTTATCTCTCACACGCTGTTAGTATCTTCTCGAAATTAACCCAAACAACCAGAACAATATTTCCACTTCGGGTTGGTCCTGGTCGGTGATGGCAGACTGATTTGCCTGGCCCACCGATAGTGTTGACGCTACCCAATCCAACGCCGAATAATGACTTGATGGATTTTCCAACCGGTAGGCCATTCCCCGAGTTTCCGGGTACGCAATGGCAGCGAAGGCTTCAAATGTATGTACCGTGTTTGCTGTTCACATGGGGTGCAAACTGCTAAATGTTCTGGAATATTTTCTTACTTTATTTATTTTTTACCGTAAGATAAGCACGGGTTTGAGTACGAAACTCTCCGCGTCTCGAACTATTCTGTACCAATGGGGTCGTACCGAACGGTGGAAAGAAAATACTGCCAACAAATGTGCCATGTAATTACCAGATAACCTTGCGGTGATAAATCACGGTGTTATTCTTAGTTTGTGTCCTGTGTTGGTCCTGTTCATATACAGTTAGCGAGATGAAGAGCCCTTTATTTTGGTTTCCGTGACTCTGTACGATAAGCGGTTTGTCGATGTGTTGCACATCATTTCATTGCCACCCGGGAATGCAAACTTCCTTTGGCTCGTCATTTCATTGCCAATCGAGAATGCAGGCTTCCTCTGGCCCGAAGTGCCGAGGTTTTCCGTAGGATATTCGTGAGTGCATTCACCGACTCTTGGTTGCTGTCTTCAATATTGTGTAGGTGGCGTAAATATCCCAACAGCTGTCAAACCCGTTGCCGCCCGTGAACATTTCACGCAAAGCTTTTCGTGTTCCAAACGCGCGCTTCCACCGCGCTGGCCTCGAGATTAGGTACAGATAGAACACCCCATCACTAGGCCGTTCTTTCCCTTGCTGGCTTGCTGCAGTGCATTGCCAGAGTGGTGTATATACGCGTCTCCTCGCTTGGTCCAAACAATGAAGTCATGAAATTAGCCAGTGATATTGAGGATAGCCTTCACGACATGCATTCACATGTCTCTCTAACCACTGTATTTCCGCTCCAAGCCATTCAGATGACTTACCGCTTCTAGGCATTCTAGCCCCCAGCAACAAATCACAAACATACGTTGAGAATATGCAACTCCCTATAAAGGCGTAAGTATATATCGTGCCTGTACAGTGAGGTACCCGAGCTATAAATATCGCCCAGGACAGGCCAGTGTTACTTTATTTATCTCCAAGCCGCTCGAGATTCCCGTCCTTTTTTTCGTTTTGGGCAAATTGGTGTTCTCTCCCGAGATAAGAGCACACACACGTTTTGAATGGCTCGTATTTCTGCCTTAAGAGCGCGATCGCTCGTGAAGCGGTAAAAATCGGACCCCACCTAGGTTATTCATTGCATCTCCAGTTTCATGCCGACTACCAGGTGCACCACTTAGATGGCATATTATATAGATGCGATGTCTTACATGTCAAAGAGGGAGGTGATGTGGATTCCAGATCGTATCCCTTTGATGGTACCGCCTCGTTAGCACTGAACCCCAATCAAGTTTTGACATTTTGGCCGTGTCGCACTCTGCGGTATGTTTTGTTGGTGACCTTGGAGGCATTCTACCGTAGGGGTGCACCTGTTTTTCTGTGGCTCCTCTCTTGACGACCTAAGCTACCAATCACCAAAAAAGTGAATGTGATTAGACAAAGTGTGCGCTTACCCCAATAAACAGTCCCGTCGCCTCGTATTCAGTTAACAATGGGGTAACAGAAACTGGTCTTCGACGGTTTTTGTTAGTTCCTCAGTTGAGAAAGCCCGTCGGTCAGTATTTCTTCGCCGAGAACTTGCTAGCCCTATCGTCACACGCATTCCCCGAGAGCGTGGCCACGCCACGCAACTCAGTTTGATGTATCTCCACACCCGATCGTGACTAAAGCGATTTACTTCCAGAAGGACTACCGTCCCCCATTGATAGGCTTCATTAATTGATGACGAACTATTGATCGAATCTTCCTCATATTCCTGCGAACCATTTTTGCCTTAGTTCTCAAAGCAGCAGTAGTTTCTGCCTGTCGGTTACCAAACAGATTTCTGCACCTTGCCGTGGGTTCGCTTCTCTGGTACTTTTCGTGTCATTGTTTCTACGATTGTGATTGCGAAGGCAACAGCAACTCTACTCGGTCTATCGAATACGTATTTATCCCCTAACCAAACACGTCTGTTGTATAACAATATTTATTACGACTCCACAAACCCGAGATATTCTACGTTTAATATTCCACATCGAAAGTCCGTTCAAGTGGCTTCGAAGACCCCAGAACGGCATAGGTTATGCGAAGGTCGCCGCTTGGCTTAATTTTGTTGACGTGAAATGCATGGCGACGTTCTTGCAGGAATCATAATTACCCACCGCTGTAAGGAACCGATTGCCGCACCAGTATGTATTTTGTTGTTTTCTCGCTGTTGCGGAGTCGTCAGATACCTGGTTTAACGGCGGGTGGTCGTGGCACAACCAATATCGTTCGGGTCTGTACGATTTGAGTGCTAAGCCGAACGTGCTTCACTTAAATTCGTAATCGCTCATCGTGGACACTATTAAGCCCGGTACAGCATTGTATCAATCTGTCGGGTGCCGTCACAGCTGTGGTTTCTAAAGCTACCACAAGTTGTGAATTACGCTGTCATCTGCAAACGGACGAACATGACCGTTTGCCGAGAGTCTGACAATCCGCCATGTTTTTTAGATGTACAACCCACGTCAGCCTTGCATAGTTCAGCCCGGACCTTCCTTGCTCTGTCCACCCACCATCCTGACCTCCTCTAGGTAATCTCCGTTGTCGGAATCGTCTGCGAGAATGGAAATTTGCTCACATAAGGCCTGCACCCGGCAATCGAGGTTCAACGTGGAGGGCCGCAGGAAGGCGGCCTACTGTAAGCGACATGCTGTTGACGGTATGGTGAAAGTGGGAGGCAGGCGCTGCTCACATGATTCGTGCAAGACGCAACCTTTCTTTAACGTCGAGGGCCTAAAGAAGGCGGCGTTCTGCAAGCAACACGCTGCTGGCGGTATGGTGAACGTATACAGCAAGCGTTGCTTACATAGCTCGTGCACGACGCGACCGTGCTTCAATTTCGAGGGCAGCAAGAAGGCTAGGTATTGCAAGCAACACGCTGCTGACGGCATGGTCAACGTGCTCAGCAGGCGTTGTTCGCATGGTTCCTGCAGGAGGCATGCGTCCTTCAACACCAATGGCAAGAGAACAGCGGCGTATTGCATACAGCATGCTGAGGACGGCATGGTTGACGTTTGCAGTAGCCAATGCGCACATGACTCGTGCACGACACTACCGATTTTCAATTTTGAGGGCAGCAAGGCGGCGTACTGCAAACAACACATGGAGGATGGCATGATTGATATGAAATGCAGGCGTTGCTTGCATGACTTATGCAATAAGCCACCTAGGTTTAATGTGGAAGGCAGCAAGCCGGCGTACTGTAAGCAGCACGCTGAGGACGGCATGGTCGACGTTTGCATTAGCCGTTGCGCACATGACTTCTGCACAACTCGACCGACCTTCAATATCATGGGAGTCAAGAAGGCGGTGTACTGCAAGCGGCATGCTGCTGACAACATGGTGGACGTCATTAGCGGGCGTTGCTCAATTCATGACTGCAGGGCGCAACCTATTTTTTGTCTTGAGGGCAGCAAGACGGCGGTTTACTGTAAGCAACATGCCGTGGACGGTATGGTGGATGTTCGAAGAGGGCGTTGCTCTCACAGGTCGTGCTCGACGCAACCAAACTTCAATACCGAGGGCAGCGTTTCAGCGGCATGCTGCAAGCAACATGCTAAATACGGCATGGTCAACGTTCGCAGTAGCCGTTGCGCACATGAATTCTGCACAATTCGACCGAGCTTCAATATCATAGGTGTAAAGAAAGCGGCGTACTGCAAGCGACATGCTGCTGACGACATGGTGAACGTCGTTAGCAGGCGTTGCTCAATTCATGACTGCAGGACGCGACCTATGTTTTGTTTTGAAGGCAGCAAGACGGCGGTTTACTGTAAGCAACATGCCGTGGACGGTATGGTGGATGTCCGAAGCGGGCGTTGCTCTCACAGGTCGTGCTCGACGCAAGCAAACTTCAATGCCGAGGGCAGCGTTTCAGCGGCATACTGCAAGCAACATGCTAAATACGGCATGGTCGACGTTCGCAGCAGACGTTGCACACATAAGTCGTGCAATAGGCAGCCGAGTTGGGGTTTGCTAACAGACGATGCGGCTACTGCATGCTCCCACCACAAGGGCGATCTTGTGGGCGGCCCGGTAATTAATTTTCGTCTAAGGTGTAAGATCGTGGGTTGTGAGAAATATTCGCGTTGGGGTGTCCATGGTAAACAGCCTTCGCACTGCCTTAATCACGGATTCCTCGAGGACGGGCTTGTCTGCACTGCCGGAACCGCTGGAAATTCGTCCAGTAGTCGTAACCCGTCTTACTGTTCCGTGAGGGTGCCATCATTTTTCGTTAAACCTGAGTGTCATTTTTGAAGTGTTTCAGAGCAAACCATAGTGTTTTGTGGTAACAGGTCAGCCGTCTCTGGAGGATTTTGATCGTAAGGGCGGGTAGTGCCTTCCGGAGTAGACCGTACATCTAGCATAAAGAGAGTGCCTCGATCTTGTCTCGTTGAATTTGGGGCCTTAGATGGTTAACTTATCTCTCTCTTTGAAGCTTAGGTATCGGTTTTTGAGCACGGTAGTCAAACGTATAGTTCTTTTAGCCTTCTTCTGTGAGTTGTCATGTTTATTTCATGAACACCATGACAGAAATACATGCGCGGTTCCTAAGAATTTGACAAACACAATTATATACGAAATGCCCCAACCCGTAGAATGGCCCGGTCCGACATTGATGTCGTGTAGGGCTGGCATGTCCGACATTGACGCTTGCTTCGGGTTACAGGTTTTGGCTAAAATCGGTGAACGTTGCTAAACGATTTATTACAGACGAACAGGGTGCTGCGTCCCATACGTGGGATTTAACGGGATGGTAAGGGATGTAAAACATGCTTTACGAGTAGGGCTCGTGGACAATGGTACACTCTATGCTCGGCTTCTCCTTGCGTGTTTGCTAAGCGGGGCCCTACCCACTCAAAATGGTCTACCTTGCGGTTGTGGATATACTGTCTTCTTCGCGTTGCCGAATGACTGCGGGACCTTCCGTACAACCTAAGGTCCTACCTTGCACATCGGCCCGGGAGGTCTTGTACAGACCAGTCAGATGTTTACGGTTTGAACCCCAAATGAACCTCACATCGATGTTTGTGGCACCCAACAACGAGTACTATTATGTCTTGCGTTGGGAAAGCAGCACTGTCTTCCACTTTGGTGTTTCCCGCTCGTGCCGTGTACCCTAGATGCATGCGACGCGTGCTACGATAGAGGTAGCACTTTTTGGGTTTTTTGTTTCTGAATGACAATGACGGCGCTCCTTAACCCAAATTTGTCGGAATGTCATTCTTGTTCTTCAATCTATTTTGTTTTGTTATACGTAGGCCATGGGTTTGTTCATCATCGGGTTGCGCTTACTTTCAGTTTACTCAAAAATTTAGTTTGTGGGTGAGGTTCAGAGATCCTCAAGTGAGGAGCCTCAGAAAAAAAGCTGATGCACCTCTATCGTAGCATGTCCTGCGTTCTATACTAAGATTTTGTGCCAGGTTTTGGTCAACTCTATTTCTATCTGTGAGGCTTCTCGACTGGGAACTACCCAATATTATTGTTGTGTTAAACATAGTCTACCTGTATATCTAGGCCGTGAGATTGTTTATCGGGCTGCACTTTCATTTTTCTAAAGATCAGTGCTTGGGTAAGGTAGAGAGTTTCTCTAGTGAGAAGCGTCAGAAAGTATTGGTGCTACTCCTATCGTGGCATACGTCCATACCGAGATACCGGAGATGATGTTCGATAAGACAAGTGTGAGGCAACAGGTTGTGTCTGTCATGTTCGCCGATAGCCGCACATTTGTATTGGGATACGTCACGATGACACACAATCCGTTACCAAGTTGTACTCGACCAACCTCGAGCACAACCGTACGCCCGAAACAAAATTGTTTATCTCATCCCCTCCCGTAAGCCCAAGTACCGTATTGCGTGTCAGCTTGCATCAGACATTTCAAGCCATGGCGATGTGGACCACAATATATTCTATCAAAGAATCAAACCGGGCGATTCTTGGTTGTCCACGTTGGTAGAATGGGCAAGCCATTCGCCCCTTGTGCGGAGGGTACTATCAATATGTCCATACTGAAGAAGGTATGAACACTATTGAGCGGCGCGGGCTGCCTGTCTTTCCAGCTTAGCTCTTCTCGACTCGACTGCAGAGGGAGAGGCACGATATGGCGACTAGACCGTAGCTTCTGTTATTCCTTGCAGGCGATACATCCGCCAGCGACGTGATGATGTAGGCGAAACAAAATTTGACCCTCCAAGGGTGGCTTGATGAAAATCGCAGTCGACATCAGCCAGGATGTAATAGTAGATACCCACTGTAGTAGTGCATAGCCGGAGATTCTGGCCATTCTTTCGTGAGGATCTAATTCGGCGGGATGTCTACGCTCGATAGTGCAGTGGTGTTGTACCCACTAGTTAGTGCATTATCTCATAAATTGGAAGACCATCTAGGTGAAGTTGGATCCTCATATTATATATATTCTTTAATTAAATTAATTATTTATTTATATATTTATTTTTGCTCATCCCATCTATTAGCTTCGCACTTTTTCTTTCTCCATCTCCCTCCCTAGTAGTCGTAACTCAGATTCGAGGTCACTTAGCAGGCTCTTCTCCCCCCTTCCCACTACGGTACGCGCCTTAATATTTTATCGCCAGAAGAATTCAGTACTTTCTTCCCTCGCCGACTCGCGTCGAATTGTGCTTACCCACGCTATATAGGGCTCTCGGCAGTTGGTGTCTCAGAAATTTATATCTCCATACCGAGATTCGAACCCTGACTCCAACCTTAGCAGTCTTCGAGGGTAACCACTTCACTACCGGGGCGATTGGGGGGGGACGATCTGGACTGGATTCAACCAATGACCTATCGTGGGAGGCCGGAGTGTTACGGGCGCTTGCTTCTGAATAGTTATCTTCGGTCGAGTATATCACGACTGCTTTCCAGAACGGTAGAGAACCTACGTAGTTGGCATTTTGTTGATGTGATCTTGCAATTATTTCCCATTGTTTCGCAGAGTAATACCATAGATGATGTGCGAAAGGGGTGGGGATCGAGTGTCCCCTACGAGCCAAACCTAGTTTCCCTTTCAATCGTACATTTTTTTATCATTCCCGGTACCTGTCACGCGATTATCACAACGGCTGCTGCCAACCTTGGACCACTGGTGGTCTGTACCATGTACACTGCGCTACACCTGTAGACTGTACCAGGTACCTCTGTAGTGGTGTGTTACTGCTATGCTCCTGATTTACAACCACCGCTGAAAGCAGCTTTGTAACCCTTGAAACGCACACGTTTCAAGAGCGGGCGATTCGTTCCAAAGAGTGCAACACACCATCTGACCGCAAGAGTGAGGCGTTGTATGAGCCAGTATAATTGCGGCCTTCTTCCAGGAAGCACTCTCATGTTCGTGCCTGCGCCCGAGAATAGCGGCGGACCGCGGGGTGGGTATGAGGATAAAGCTTTGCATCATGGATTATGTCAATCAATTATGCATTGGAACCCCCCGTGACTCTGATCGCAGTTGGCCTCGAGTGCGACAATAGCTTGACTACATAGGGTAGTGCTGAACTTTTAAAAAATCTGGCGCGGTGGTCATTGTGGACCGTTTCACATTTGCTGGTTACGCTACGGTATGAATGTATACATACTTCAAAGTACTTCCAAGCGAAAAATAATGATTATGTCCACATGCAATAAAAAAATGACATGTATGTGCTATATATACGACGGATTATATGTCGCCGAGAGAGGGGGGGGGGGGGGGGGCAGTGTTGCTGTGAGGCCCATGATATGAATAA
>JAYJMJ010271400.1:0-12841 GCA_036873875.1 Laminaria ephemera | reverse complement strand
CGCTACCGGTTCCCGGCCCTCCGCTCACTCAACTTCGTAGTGCATGGTTTGCTCGACGAAGGCGTGGCGGCATCGACCCGCCAAGACGCGCAAGCCAAAGCGCTAGGCGAGTGGCTGCGGGCCCGAGAAGTAGACCTCCCAACAGCCCTACACCCCTGAAATTTTCGCGCTCAGCCCCTTCGCAGGTGGTGTGGTGTGTCAGATCTTTTCTGACACATGTCGCGGGACATATCGGACAGTTGAGGGATGGCGATCCCTTTGAGTGTTCGACGGTTGGTGGCGACGATGAGTGTCGATGGAGTCAACGTTGTCGAGTTCTGCGCGGCTCACCAAATGTCGCGTGACACGTTCTACCGGATCCGGCGCCAATACGAGGCCGAGGGAGACGTAGCGTTCGAGCCAGGATCGCGAGCCCCGAAACGGATCCGGAACAAAACGCCGATCGAGGTCGAGGACCGGATTGTTGAGCTTCGCAAGCAGCTTGGCGATGATGGTCTTGATGCCGGACCGGCAACGATCCAATGGCACCTAGAGCAAGGCGCCGAGACGGTGGCGCCATCGGTGTCGACGATCTATCGGATCTTGCGGGCCCGCGGGTTCATCACTCCAGACCCGAAGAAAACGCCTACGAAATACGGGACGTTTCAGGCTGAACGGGCGAACGAGTTATGGCAGGTCGACGGCACCGACTTCGCGCTTGCTAGCGGCGAAGTCATCAAGATTATCAACGTGATCGATGACGCATCACGGGTCTGTATCGGCTCGCAGGCGCATTCGGGGGAAACGCTTCGAGGCTCCTGGGCGACACTGATATCTGGCGCCACGAGATGGGGTTTACCCGAACGGCTGCTGTCTGACAACGGCAGATCGTTCAAAGCGCTCGAGGAGCCTCTCGCAGCGATCGGCGTTTCGGTGACAAGAGCGCGGCCCTATCATCCTCAAACGTGCGGCAAAGTTGAACGCTTCCACAAGACCCAAGCCCAATGGCTCGACGCCCGACCACAACCCGACACGTCCGGCGAGCTCCAACAACTACTCGACAGCTTCGCCGTGATCTACAACGAGAAACGACCCCACCGAGGGATCGCCAGACGAACCCCAGCCAGCCGCTGGAATGATCTACCCAAGTCCGGGCCCGCAGACAGACCCCTCGATCTGAACGGCCATCACATCGTGAACCGCAAAGTCGCAACCAACGGCTGGTTCAGATTCGACAAGAACCTGATCGCTGCCGGGAAACACCTCACCGGCGAAACAGTTACCGTCATCGCGACCGGACCAAACGTTCACGTCTTTCACCACACCAACCTCATCCGCAAGATCACCCTCAAACCCCGCAAACACAACTACCCCGTCCACGCCCGACGCGGCCGACCAACCCAAAGCACCAAATGACCAACTGTCAGATATGCCCCGCGACATATGTCAGACATGTCCCGCGACACCACAGCCCCTTCGCAGGTGGTTAAACGCGAAAGTTTCGGGTGAATTTGGTTAGCAGGCTGGGTTGTAGCCCAAGAGGCATAGGCCTAGTTCCATGACGCCGCCTACACAGGGGTCGATGACCCGGTAATAGATGCGGTTGCCGTCGCGGCGGGTTGCCAGGAACCCCTGATCGGCGAGGCGTTGGAGATGGTTTGAGACGCTTTGCGTGCTTGCGCCGACCTCTTCGGCGATGGCGGTGACCGAAGCTTCCTCGGATCGAGCGATGGCGTGCAGAATGCGCAGCCGTGTGGTGTTGGCGAGCGCGCTGAAAAGTGCGGCCAGTTTGTCGGCCTCTTGGTCGTCGAGAAGTTCGCGTTGTGCCAACGAGGGAGGGATGACGTCGGGAGAAGTACTTGACACTGGTAATCCTTTAGTACATGGTTCTATGTAATAGTTGTTTAGTCTACTTAAAGGTTGCACAAATGTCGAGGTTCCAAATGTCGCTCAACGTGGCCGATGTCGAAGCATCGGTCGAGTTCTACACCAAGCTCTTTGGCGTCGAGCCGGTCAAACACCGTCCCGGGTACGCCAACTTCATCGTGGCCGATCCGCCGATGAAGCTGATCGTCATCGAGGACGAAGGTGTGCCCGGCTCTATCAACCATGTGGGTATCGAGTTTGAAACGTCTGAGGAGGTCGCAGCCGAAACCGAGCGGGCCGCCGAGGCTGGGCTTCCCGTGCATGTCGATGATCCACACACCTGCTGTTTCGCCACGCAAGAAAAGGCATGGACGCAGGATTCCGACGGTGTGCCATGGGAGCTCTACACCGTGGTCGCCCAAACCGAAGGCTTTGGCGCAAGCTCGTTCGGTGGCACCCCGCTCGACAAGACGTTGCCACCCATCGACCTTGACGAACTCCGCAAAGGCCTCGACAACCCCGATGTCGTTGTCATTGATGCCCAGGGAAACGGCGGATTCGAAGAAGCACATATCGAGGGTGCGCTAAATTTCGGTCTCGAAAATGTGGCGGCTCAGGCTGCCGAGGCGATCGGCGACCCGAACCGTCGGGTTCTTCTGTACTGCACCGATAGCGATTGCCTAGGCGCCGAGTTCATCGGAACCCAGTTGGTCGAAGCCGGGTATACGAATGTTGGGCGCTTTGTCGACGGGGTCGCGGGGTGGCGCGATGTGGGTATGCCTACCGTTAGCCGAACCAGCAAGAGCCCGGATGCCGCCTAAATGGCAGACGATGGATCGCTGAGTACTGCCGATCGACTCCAGCCCTTTGTGCTGCTGGGGTCGATCGGCGCTGGTCTGGGCTTCGCAAAGACGGCGCCGGGGATTGCCGACTCGGTGTCGGTGCTCGTGCCGGTAGGAGTCTTTGCGCTTATCTATCTGGTGATGCTGAGCGTCAACACCCGCCGGGTTGCTGCCGCGTTTACCCAGCGCCGGTTTCTGGCTATTGCTATCGGCATCAACTTTGCGATCAACCCGATGCTGGCCTGGATCCTTGGGCGTCTGTTCCTCGCCGATAACCCGGACCTACGGGTTGGTTTGCTGCTGTTTCTTTTGACCCCGTGTATCGGTTGGTATCTGATCTTCACCGAACTGGCGGGCGGAGACGCTGGCCTCGGGGTGAGCTTGCTGGTCGTAAACCTGGTCCTACAGATACTCCTATTGCCGCTGTATTTACTGGTGTTCGAGGGGCAAACCTCGACCATCGATCTTGGGCTCATCGCCCAAAGTGTCGTGATCTTCCTGGTCGGGCCAGCGGGGGCCGCGGCGATGACCCGATTCGTACTGCGCTCCCGGCCTGGTGGGCTCACCGGATTCATTGGGTTCACAGGCAGGACGCATCTCAAGACGCTCATGCTGGTGATGGTCATCGTCGCGATGTTTGCTTCCGAAGCCGACACGCTGTTCGACAACCCCCGAGTCGTTGCTCGGCTCGTCGTTCCGATGCTGGTGTTCTTTGTCGGGGCGTTCGGTATAGCCCTAGCTGCGGGCCGTGCTGGCCGGCTTCCCTATGACCAAACGGCGCTCCTGGCATTCACGACGACGTCGCGAAACTCCGAAGCATCCTTGGCAATTGCAGCGACCGCATTTGCTTCACCGCTGGTCGGGCTCGCTGTGGTGGTGGGCCCCGTCATTGAGCTTCCGCTTCTGATTCTGATGGTGCGAGTGCTGCAAGGCATTCGGCCAGCGGCCGACTCGCTCTCGCCTAGCCGACCCGAGCAGGTTCGACAGCCGTGAGGTCCTGCGGTTGGCGAATCATCGTGGCGGCAACGCCCGCCGCGATGGCGATAAGTCCGGACGACATGAACGCCAGGTTGTAATCGCCCAAGCCGTCGCGGGCGGCGCCAGCGGCCCAAGCGGCCCCGGCGGCTCCAACCTGATGCGCAGCGAAGACCCAGCCGTACACGACGCCTGCGTTGCGAGACCCAAACAGGTCGGCGCACAGAGCGATGGTGGGCGGCACCGTTGCGATGTAGTCGAGCCCAAACAGGATTGCGAACGCCCCGATACTGATGCTGTCGTGCACAAAGGGCAGAAACATCAGGCTCACACCACGGAAGCCGTAATACGCGAGCAACAGCTTGCGGGGGTCATATCGATCGGTGAGCCAACCCGAACCAATGGTGCCGATGAAGTTGAACACACCCATGATCCCCAGCCAGTTGGCGGCGGTCACCTGAGTGAAGCCGTGGTCCGCGGCGTGCGAGATGAAGTGTTGGCCGACGAGTCCGTTCGAGGTTGCCCCACACACAAAGAAGGTGGTCACCAGCAGCCAGAACTCCTTGGTGCGAACCGCTCGGCCTATAACACCGGACTCGGGAGCGAGCGACGCGCTGGCATCGCCCTCGATAGCGCCCAACGCTTTGACACCAACATCGCTCGGACTATCGCGCATCCAGATGAATGCCGGGATGAACAGGGCTGCGCTGAGCACGGCTACGACGAGAAGCGCTGTTCGCCAGCTCGAATCAACGCCGATCTTGGTGAGCAGCGGGAAGAAGATCAGTCCGCCAGCGCTGACGCTTGCGCCAAAGATACCGAGCACGAGGCCGCGCTTTTCGACAAACCATCGGGTGGCCACCACTGCGCCCAAAACGCTGGCGACCAAGCCAGCGCCGAGGCCGGTAACGAACCCGAAGAACAACACCAGCATGCCGAGTGAGTCGGCTTGCGATGCCACGACCATTCCAGCGGCGGTAATGAGGACGCTGACAAGGGTGACCTTGCGGGGGCCGACTCGACCCATAAGTGATCCGGCAAACGGTCCGCCAAATCCATAGACCAACAAGCCAACCGCTGCGGCAATCGATAGGGAGGCGTTGGAGATGCCGGTGTCGGATTCCATCTCGACCAACAGCGCTCCGGGAGCAGCACGCGATCCTGCCGTGATCAGTAACACCAGCGACGTCACCGCCACGATGATCCAGCCGGGGTAGATCCGGTTTGTTCGGGACGCCATCACCCGCCACGATAACGAGGTGCGCCAACGCCCCCCGAATTCTGCACCGAGCGAGCCAGGCAGTTTTCCCACTGCGTTCAAGGTTGTTTGCGGTGTTCTTGTGGTGGCGTTGATTGTCGTGGCCGTGGTTTCTGGCGCAGCGTCAGCGGTCATCGAGGAGTTCGACGCCGACACGTTCCGCGCCCGAATCGAGTCGTGGGGCGTCTTCGGACCAGTTGGCTACGTGCTCATCATGTGGCTCGTGCAGCCGTTCGGCGTGCCCGGTTTCGTCTTTATGGTTCCTTCATCGATCGTCTGGAACGCACCCGTAGCAATCGGGTTGTCCTGGGTCGGAAACATGGGGGCCAGCTGGATCGCCTTCGAGTTCACGCGCCGCGTTGGTCGAGAGTGGGTTGGCGAACGGATTCCCGACCGGGTTCGCCGCTACGACGACCGTCTGACCGCCGGCGGTGTCTGGCCGATCGTCCTACTTCGCCTCGTGACCGGGCAACTCCCAGCCGCCGACTGGTTGCTGGGAGTGTCGTCGGTTCGCCGGTCTGACTTCTTGATCGGCACCGGTATCGGGATCGTTCCGGGGATCATCGTGATCGTCGTTTACGGAGCCGACCTGCTGTCGTGGCTGGCCGACCGTCCAGGCCCCAGCGCTGTCGCCATTCTGTTTGTGGCGTTCCGGATCGGGTTTAGACGCCTTCGACGATGACCAACGAGCCTTGGCTGGCTGCTCGGCGGAGCTCAGAGATCCGCTGGTACTCGTCGGAGTGGTACCAAGCCCGGGCCTGTTCGACGCTGGGGAACGACAAGACGACCGTTCTGCCCTCGGGCCAACTGCCTTCCAAGACCTCGGGGTTGTCGGAGTACATCACGACCTCGCCATCGAACGGGACGATCGTCGGCGCAAACTGATTGGTGTATTCGGTGAACCCGTCAAGGTCGGTAACTTTGACCTGGGCCAGTACGTAGGTGGTCATTAAAATCCAACTCTCTTTGTGTATCCGCCGTCGACTATCACGTTTGCGCCATTCATCCAGCTAGCCCTGGGCGACGCCAGGAAGGTGATGACGTCGGCAACTTCGTCGCCGGTTCCCATTCTTTTAGAAGGATGCATCAGTCGGTCCTTCTCATAGATGTCGGGTCGCCGATCGCGAATATCGTCCCAACGCCCGTTCTCGATGAGTATCGGGCCCGGCGACACGGTGTTCGCCCGTATGCCTTCGCCGCCCCAGCGCTGGGCGAGTTGGGCCACCAGGTTGATCGTGGCCGCTTTGCTGGCGCCGTAGCTGGGGTTGATGGGGACATCGTGGTGTTCGATAGCGGTGATCGTGGCGATCTGAACGATCGACGCTGCGCTGGATTTCACAAGGAACGGTTTGGCCGCTTCGTAGAACATCGCGGTTCCGAGAATGTCGACGTCGAAGCTTGCTCGCCACGGGTCGGGTCCTTCGCCGTGTTGACTGCTGGCGCTGGCATTTCCGACACAGATATCGATGCCGTCAAGAGCTTCGGCGGCGATGGCCACCCACTGCTGAACCGCTTCGGGGTCGGAGAAGTCGCAGATATGCCCGACCACGGTGCCGAGCTTGCTGAGGTTTTCGACGGCCGCATCGAGGTCGTCTTGTCGGCGGCAACAGATGGCGACCGATGCGCCCTCTTCGAGGAGTCGGGTGGCCACGATGTGGCCGATCCCTTTATGCCCAGCCGATACCAGGGCCTTCAGGCCCGTCAGTTGCAGATCCATCGCCGGAGTATTGCATGACGCCTACCGAATCACCGATTGCAATGCGGTCACGGTGACCTCGAGTTCGGTGGGTTCGCTGGTGAGCGTCTCGAAGAAGGTTGGCGGCTGTGATTGGGTCTCGATGTAGATGTCGTAGGTGACCGTTGCGACGATGAGGTAGGTGCCGCCCGGCGTTGCTTCGTTGTTCGACGAGAACTGGTAGGCGTAGCGGGCGCACTCGGGCCGTTGGCCCTCAACTGGCAGCTCAGGATTGTACGGGGCCTGTGCGGTGGTGCACGCAAACACCGATCCGGGTTTGCCGTCGCCCATATCGAACTCGATCTTCGATGCCTGAGCCGTTGCGATGGCCCAAAATTCCCCGGCCGTGGCTTTGACCGCCGGGGCCTCGGGGAGTCCGGGATTGTCGGGGTTGCCGGTATCGACGTTGGAGAACCAGGTCTCGAACCCAACCACGAGGTCATCGGGTGGGGGAGAGGTGGAGATTGCTGGGCCGGGAAGGTCGAGGCGCCGGGCCCGTTCGACAGCCAGGCGAACATCGGGAGCGGTAACCAGACGTCCATCGGTTGGGTCGGCCGGGTCCCACACGATGAGGTCGGGCGTACCAAACACAAAGTCGCCGTCGGGGGCGCTCGCCAGCCGGCATTCGATGCCGTACACCACGCCTTCGATCATGCCGTCGGCCGGATCACGCGAGAACCCGGGAAGTTCGGAGTACCCGGGCAAGGAGTTGACGCCCACGATCTGGCACACATACTTCGGGCCGCTACTGCTATCGCCGCCAGGCTGGGAACTACGGGTGATCTTCACCGAAGTCCGATACCCAGCAAACGCAACACCGCCAGTTTGTCCCCCAGATTCGCCCCCACCAGGTTCACCGCCGCGGCCGCCGCCGCCGTCTTCGGCGAGTGCAGCGCTCGCGAGTAGGAGTAGTTGAAGCAGCAAGATAATGAGAACGGAGGCGATACGTTTCACTTGCAGTCCCACTCTCCGAGTTCGCGTCGAATGCGCTCAACTGCGAGCGTCTTCCACACGCCAGAATCGAGTCGCATTTCGATCGCCCAGATTGAGGTCGCTAGATCGTCGTTGACTATCTCTCCGCTTGGTCGCAGACCGTAAGAGTCGTTCACGAAGCAGTCGCGGAGGGTCGCTGAGGATCCCTCTTTCCGGAGAACCTCTGTGGTGTGGCTTCGCCGAGAGTCTTCTGGCCATCGAACGACACGATCGTCGGCCTTCAGTTCCGCCTGGTCGGCAACGAGAATCTCGTAGGCCTCTGGCATGTGCGTCTGGCGAGCGAACTGCGGATCTAGCGACGTGTCTTCCAAGACGGCGTAGTAATCATCCCAGCCTTGGATGTAGGCGGCGATGATCTCGGCTTCCACTTCCTCGGCGGTTGGCGCTGCTGCCACCGTCGTCGGAGGCACGGACGCGGGAGCAGTGGTGGGCGGGTTCGTGGCCGGAGGCGGGGTGGCGGGCGGCGCTGTGACCGTGGCGGTTACTGCCGCGGCATCAGTGGGCGCGGTTGGCCCATCGCCGGAGCCTCCACACGCTGCCCCAACCAGCATCGACGCCAACATCAAGGCCAGGGTGAGCACCAACGTCGGTGTCGGCGCACCTGTCCTGTTCCTCCCCTGCATGAACCGCATGACATGAAAATAACCGAAAAGCATTCAAAATCCAAGTATGTGGGGAAGAATGACCACTCCGCGGGACCCGTTGGGTCCCGGGAGCGTTCACATACTTAGCGAAGCGGCGGGCGCCTCTGCTACTTGGCGTCTACTTGGCGTCTACTTGGCTTGGAGGTGAGCGCGACGGCTCTTGCGGTTGGCACCGCCGGACTTGCCGCCGCCGGACTTCTGGCCGCCACCCGAGGATGAGCCGCCCTTACCTGAACCGGAGCCAGAGCCGTTGCCGGAGCTGGAGTTCGAGCCGCCACCGCCGTTGCGGGTGCGCTTGCCGCCGCCCCCATTGCCGCCGCCTGAGCCACCACGACTCTTGCCGCCGCCATTGCGGTTGCGTCCTCCGCCACCTGATCCACTGGATCGACGGTTCTTCGAGTTTGGTCGGCCGCCTCCGCCGTTGCGGTTGCGTCCGCCGCCCGATGATTGCTCGTCGCGACCATCGACATGGATCGGTGGTGCCAGAGTGCGTGGCTCGCCGTTCGAGATCGCTGCGAGATCTTCCGGGTCTGGTGCAACGAAGGGTTCGTTGAGGCCGACCTGGCGCTGGACCTTCTGAGCGTCCTTGACCTGGTCGCGCATGATGAGCGAAACAACAACACCACTTTCACCGGCGCGAGCAGTACGGCCCGAGCGGTGCACGTAGGTCTTGTGATCTTCTGGCGGATCAAAGTGGATGACCGAGGCAACGCCATCGACGTGAATGCCGCGGGCGGCAACGTCGGTAGCGATGAGGGCGTGTACCCGGTTGTTGGCGAAGTCGGCCAGTGCACGGGTGCGCTGGTTCTGGCTACGGCCACCGTGGATGGCTGCCGACTTGATGCCGCTCTTATTGAGCTGCTTGGCCAGACGATCCGATCCGTGACGAGTGCGGCAGAAGACGATGGCGGGCCAAACGGCGCTGATGGCTTCAGCGGTGACGCTGGTGCGTTCTTCTTTGACGACGTTCCAGAAGACGTGATCGGCAACGGTGATGTCGGGAGTCTCTTCGCCAACTTCGTGACGTACCGGGTTGTTCTGGTAGTCGCGGGTGAGCTTGGCGATGGCACCGTCGAGGGTTGCCGAGAACAGTACGGTCTGGCGTTTGTGACTGGTTTGGTCGAGCAGGCGCTTGACCGCAGGCATGAAGCCCATGTCGGCCATGCGGTCTGCTTCGTCAAGAACGACGTAGTCGACGTCGGAGAGATCGCAATCGCCCCGTTCGATGAGGTCTTCAAGGCGACCCGGGCAGGCGACGAGAATGTCGACGCCGCTTCGGAGTGATTTCACCTGCGGGCCGTAGCCAACGCCGCCGTAGACGATGCCGATGGGCTTGCTACCCGAGAACGAGCGAAGCTCGGCAGAGATTTGGTCGGCAAGCTCGCGGGTAGGGGCAAGGATGAGGCCACGTGGGCGGCGGGGGGTTCCCTTGCCGATAGTGCTGACCATAGGGATACCGAAGGCAAGGGTCTTGCCAGAGCCGGTAGGGGCACGGCCGCAGACGTCGCGGCCGGCGAGTGCATCGGCAATGGTGGCGGCCTGAATTTCGAAAGGTTCGAGGATGCCACGGCGCTCGAGCGCGTCGCATACCTGTTGGGGGACGCCGAGATCGGCGAAGGAGGTAGTCATTGGTAGGGGTGTTCTTTCCCGGACGCGTTGCGCGCCCTGAATTTCTTGGAGGTTCGCTGGCCTCGAACAAGATGTTCGGGCCGAGATTCGGACTGCGCTTCAGGATTCTGATTGCAGCTACTGCGCTAGATGGTTCGATTCACGATTACGGAAGAACCAATCTCCGAGTGCGAATCCACCGGTGGAGACCACCGGAGTAGATGCCTATGGTAGCGGACGGCCCCTGGCATTCAGCAGCAAGAGTGCCCATTCGTGTGTGACATTGGTTGCGCCAATGTTGGGGCCCAGTCCTCATGCGGCGAGTGTCGTCTCCTTTTCCTTGAGGTGAACGAGTGGGTTTGAGCCTGGTCGGCTCAGCGCAACTCGAACTGCTGCTCGCTTCGATCCGACGGCAGCCATGTCGGCGGCCAGGCGAGGGAAACCGCCAACGAGAGCATCGTGCACGGTGACCACGGCATCGGTTTTCCCGACACCGAACTTCACCGGCGCAACCTCGGGTTCGTACGTTCCGAACATGCGATCCCAGATGATGAGCACCGCTCCGTAGTTCTTGTCGATGTACTCGGGGTTGTAGCCGTGGTGGACCCGGTGCGATGACGGGGTGACAAAGACCTTGCCGATGCGGTTCTTCTTCGGTGCCGGGAAGGCTTTGGTGTGTTGCAGTTGCGAAAGGGTGGCAGCGAAGACATCGAAGGCAATCGCTGCGAGCGGGTTGAACCCAATCAGCGGGAGCCAGAGGCCGAAGAACGGCTTGTAGAGGGCTTCCATCCACGGAACTCGCACGGCGGTAGACATGCCGATGGTTTCTGGAGAGTGGTGTACGAGATGCGATGCCCACAGTGCTCGAAAGGTATGTTCTGCCCGGTGCACCCAGTAGTAAACGAAGTCGCGGATCAAGAAGACGCCGATCCAGACCAGTGGGTTGCTGAGGTTCAGTTTTACCGGAGCGACGTTGTCGAAGAGATACAGCGATAGGGCCAGGAACGCTGCTTTGCCCACGATGGTCTTGGCCACCATGAATACCGCCCCCGAGGTGATCGAGGTCGTCATGCTGCGGAGCTGCATATCGCGGCCTCGGGCCCAGCGGCTGAGGAACTCGCCGATGACGGCAACCGTGATGCAGATCGCAAAGATGACTGCGGCGTGGTCGGCGTACCAGTGGAAGAGTTCGTTGAGAGGCGCCGGAGTAATGATGGAGCCAAGAGAAGTGGCTGCCGATGCCGAGGAGGAAACGTGCTGGGTGCTGAACATGTATATATCGTCGCCATTTCCGGGGCGCCGAAACAGATGGGGAATCCCCCAAAGTCCCCTAGGGGATACCCCAAAACCCCCATATCTCGAAAGGGCATCTCGTGACCGATTTTGCTGAAACGACCAATCTGAACGCCGACGTCATCTGTGCGGAGGCTGCTGAGGCCACCGGCCTCGACGACTTCGGTGCCGACGGGTTTCGTGAACCACTCGACTTGGTCTGCGCAGGACTCCGCCAGGACACGATGACGAAGGGCGGCCGGAGAATGCTCGGGGCAGATGCGGTGAAGTACCTCAGCAACCGGTTACGGGTTGTCGACTACCACCGGCAGCATCCGCACCTCGCCGACACGCCGATCGAGGCACCCATCGTGATTCTGGGACTTCCTCGAACCGGCACCACGGCCATGAGTTATCTCCTCGATCAGGATCCTCAGTGGCGATCGCTGCTCAACTGGGAGGCGGTTACGTCGGTGCCTCCGCCAACATCGTCCACGCTTCGCAGCGATCCGCGGTGTGTTGAGCTGCTCGAGTTTCAGCAGGCGGTTCTGCCGGTCATCGATCCGTCGCCACCTCATTGGGAGTGGGCCGATGGGCCAACCGAATGCACGTTCCTACTGGCGCAGGACTTTAAGGCCGGTATGTGGGAGTCACGTGTTCCGAATCCGGCGTACCGCGAGTACCTCAGCAGCGCCGATATGAGTTCGGCGTACGCCTATCACCGCATGGCCTTGCAGGTTCTCCAAAGTGAGGCTCCTGGCTCGTGGGTACTCAAGATGCCGGCCCACGGGTATTTCATCGATGCGTTGCTTGCCGAGTATCCCGATGCCCGAATCATCTGGACGCATAGAGACCCGGCGACTGCGGCAGCGTCGTTTATGAACCTCACAGCGTTTGCTCACACGTTGTCGTTGGGTGCCCCCGACATCGACTGGATCCGGTCGACGACCCCCGGTCGTCTGCTCGACCAGGTCACCCGACCAATGGCGGCCTTGGCCAACCACCCGCAGGTGCACCATGTGCACTACGCCGACTACATCGCCAACCCGCTCGGCGCAGTGGAAGAGGTCTACGGCTGGCTCGGTCAACCACTAACCGACGAGACCCGGGGGGCAATGGAAAGCTGGCTTTCCATCGACCCACTGAGTGCGTCGAGAAAAGCCAGCTACCAGTTAGAAGATTTCGGACTGACCAAAGGCGAACTGCATGCCATGTTCAGTGACTACATCGAAACGTTCGGCGTCGCCGTTTAGGCCTCTTGGTCGGGGGTGACTACTGGTCGTTCCCACTGCTTGGCGAGCCATGCGGCCGAACCACTTGCGGTGTCTTCAAGCCAGGTTGGGGCGCCGGTTGCGTGAGCCGAGCTCCAGCTGAATGACGCCGGAACCGGAATCTCAACGGCGGTGCCGTCGGGAAGTTCGCAGCTGAGGCCACCGTCGACCTTCACTAGGTCGGTGCCACAAAGCGACGGTACGACGCTGTTCGGCGACGAGGTGTCACCGGAAATTTCGCTGTAGTGCACGATGGTCACGAGGCCGCCGTCGACGATGTCGAAGGTTGCTTCACCGGGTGCCGCCGGCGACATTCCAATGGTGACGCCGTTGATCTGCACGAAGAACTTCTCGTTGGGCTGGTCGGGCGAGTCGCCGTTTTCGGTGGCCTTCACCCG
>JAYJMJ010271389.1:0-12842 GCA_036873875.1 Laminaria ephemera | reverse complement strand
TCCACTCCAGAGCGACTGGAGCCTGTCCTGTGACCACGGACTTGATTATGAGAGGTAATGTGAGAACAACAACAACAGTCAGCCAAATCACAGCCCTCTGACCAACAAAATAACACGTCCTCAACCTCAGCCAACTCGCAGTCCTACTCTTCTGTGTTCGCATAGACTCCGTGTTTATCGTACGACGCATACTACGGTAAAGGCAAACCATTTTCTTTTCTGAGGCTCCTCACTTAAGGAGCTTCATACCTCACCCAAAAACTTAAAATTTCGAGTAAACTGAAGGCGCAACCCGATGACCAAACCCATGGCCTAGGCATGAAAAATATTCACATTGCAAAACAAGAATTGACATTCCGACGATTTTCGGTTAAGGAGCGTCGTTATTCACAAACAAAAATAGTCCAAAAGTGCTACCTCTGTCGTGGCGCGCGTCGTACGTAAAATACTCTGCAGCAAGGTGCCAACTATTGTTTCAACCATTTTGAACTCACCCCTGTCAATATCACCGGTGTGGAAGTTTCCATGAACTCTCTTTGGAACACGTCGAGGGGAGGCAATCGAATCCGTTGAACCCCCCGCGCGCGCGCGCCTGCTAGCTCATCCTTCGGCGGCGATCGATCCCGCTTGATCTTCTTCCGGCGTGGCTCGACAGGGCACACCCCTGTTGGCGTTGTCGGAACTAGTCCCACTGCTGGAGCATCGCCGTAATTCGACTCGTGGGGGGTGCAGCTTGCCGTTTTTCCGGCTGCTGAACCACCGCTGTAATTTGTCTCGTGAAAAGTACAGCTTGTCGGAATTAGTGCCGCTGCTGAAGCACTGCTGGAAGTGGTCTCGTGTAGGGTACAGCTTGCCGATTTTCCGTCAGATGGTGCTTGTGGTGTTGCTGTGCTGGTGGCTGGAGCTAGTTTATTCCCTTGTTGTAGTTGTGCTTCCATGTGCTCGATGAAGAGATTAGCCACGGCTTGGAACCGGCCCCCCGCCATTAACGCCACCAGGTCGAGGCTGTATACTGCCTGTCATCAAAGCGAGGCCAACGTCGTCAACGTAATTATTATTTTAGTAACATATGATACGTATAGGGTTAGGGTTAGGGTTGGGGTTTTACCACGGTTTGGAGACGTCCCCCCCGCCAATAACGCCACCAGGTCGAGGCTGCATACTGCCTGTCATCAAAGCGATGCCATGTCGTCAGCACAACTATTAATAAAGTATGGTCATAGTCTAATATGTCGGTGTCCCCGATGGTCTAGTGGGTTAACCTCGTAACCATTAAGGTCGATTTCGCTGGTTCGAGCGCCCCCCGAGTGCACACTCGCATATACTCGTAGGGACTTTTTCTTGTGCTAAAAATGACTTGCGGAAAGCGCGAGAGCATGAGTTAGCAAAATTCGATGAAAATCGACGAGCGTTGGGAACGCTGAACCGTCTGCGCGATAAAAATGAAGGCACGTACCGGGGGGGAGAAGGGACGACACCTGTGACCACGGTTTGTCCAGAAGATGGAAAGTTAAAGTGAGATTAAAAATAAATAAATACCATGTATGTGATAGAGTAATAATTAATATCAGTATTGGGTTAGGGTTAGGGATAGGGTTCCCACGGCTTGGAACCGCCCCCCCGCCATCAACGCCACCAGGTCGAGGCTGCATACTGCCTGAAATGACAGTGAGGCAATGTCGTCATCACTATTACAATAAATAAACAACAGTAAACCTGGCACGCTACACTAAATACGTACCAAGTACCAGGTGACATATCAGGTACGGACTTTACCATCGTGCTTCGAAATATCATTTTAGTGTGGAATGGAACTACAGTAGCTGCTACCAGGTATATAGACCACCTGGTACTACTTTAAGTATTGCTTGTACTGCGGTATCCTATAGATGTTAAATAGTAGTATCGCCTATCGCGCAGTGGCGTCCATGTTGGACCTTTGAGGAATGGACATCGATTTCACAGCGAACGTTTATAGGCCGGTTTGTGGTCGTGTATCATGTATCAATGCACCAACCTTGTCGAGGCTCCCCGCGGCGCACGAAAGGAAGATTGCTACAGCTACCAGGGTCCCTGCGACCCCGTAAGCATCTCGGTGCACTTGTGCCACAGCCTGCCACGACGGGCCGCTACCAGTACCCGTACAGCAACGCGGACATCCAGTGTTGACACGTTGATGTTGATAGATAGCATGCAAGAGGACACAGCAGTGGCACAACAGAGAGGACATCCAGTGTTGATATTTAGTAGTATGCAACAAGAGGACACCCCAGCAGCGGCACAACAGCGGAGCGTGCGAAAAAAAATCGACAACATCGAGTGCCCACGAATGCACTATGCTAGACGGTCAACATCAACATCAACGCAGCAAACTGGGCTACATGCCACCCACAGCGATTGTATGTCATGGGAAGTATGTGCTCTCATTGGTAGGAACTGTAAGTAGGCTGATTTCGTATAGTCGCCGACTAGTTGTTATTAATGGTTGGCTGGGTATTACAGTTAGTTGCGTGCGGTAATTTGCGGAAACTTGAAGCATCACGTCATTGCGTCTGACTGGAGCGTATGTGCCTCGACGTGTGACTACCAGATACCTGGTAAGTCATTTATCAGACTATGTGTTTGCTCCGCCACCCACCTATTAACAATAGCTAGCCGTGAAGTCCAGCCTACTCACAGCCCTACTGATCAGACATCAGGCACTCGCAACAGCAACCCATACCTACTCGTACGTGAAACGAGGTGGACATCAACCAGAAGACGACACCTACCGTATAGGGCGGTGTATACCGCACCCCGGGTGATAGCATTTGGGGCTCCAAAAAATTTATCACCTGGTGTGGTATACTTCAGGGGTGTGATATACAATGCCCCCCGGTGATAAATTGGGTGGTCGTTTTGAATTTGATAAAACGCATTAATAAGCGAGATGCCATACTCTAGGGGGTGTGATAACAATGGCAACAATGGACTGCAACCAGACTACAAGCACGCTGCAGAGTCGCGCGACTGCCGCTGCCGACCTCGAGTCCTCCAAAGGGTATGGGTTACGGTTAGGATTAGGTATAGGGTCGTGTGGGTCTGGGCTGACCTGCAAGATTGAAATTGACCACAAACGACCGGTAGGAACGTTGTTGCCGTGCCCGTCCTGCATTTAGGGGGAGCAGATATCTTGGACGTGTCATACCGACTACCTGGTATGAGGCATGACACCGCAGGGGGTGTGGTATACAACGTACTCGGGTGATAAATCGGGTGGTTGTTCTGGGATTCAAAATATTCCATCACCCGGGTGGTATACTCCAGAGGTGTGATATAGAACGTCCCGGGTGTATGCACCGTCATTTGCGGTATGATATAATACGATACAAGGGCCCCCGACCTTGTTCCGCCAAACAGTATGCCTGCAGCGTCGAAATTTCCCTCAAAAAGGGTACAAGGAACAGCAGACAGCAGCTTTGACTGACCAAGAACCGTTCAATAAAGAGAGCATACACTAAATCGAACTACCTTGCACCTCCCCCATCCAACTGCTGTCATATTATACCTATGGCAACTGCTATCTATCACCCGTGCAGCTGTTCTCAAACGTACTCCCTAGCTTTCACGGCAGCCTCGTGGCAAAGCTCCCAATCTCCACACTGCTGGTGTTGAATCGCACTCTTCAAAAGCGACGAGCAAGGAGCGCACACTACCTTGCACCTCCCCCATCCAACTGCTGTCACACCTATGCCAACTGCAGTCACATCATGCCAACTACTGTCACACCATGCCAACTGCTGTCACCTGTTCAGCTGTTCCGTAGCGTACTCCCTAGCTTTCGCGGCAGCCTCATGGCAACACCCCCAACCTCCACGCTGCTGGTGTTGAACCGCAACTTCAACAGCAACGCGCAAGGAGCACACACTACCTTGCACCTCCCCCCCATCCAACTGCTGTCACACCTATGCCAACTGCAGTCACATCATGCCAACTACTGTCACAGCATGCCAACTGCTGTCACCTGTGCAGCTGTTCCCAAGCGTACTTCCTAGCTTTCGCGGCAGCCTCATGGCAAAGCTTCCAACCTCGTGGCGAAGCTCCCAATCTCCACGCTGCTGGTGTTGAACCGCAATTTCAAAAGCAACGCGCAAGGAGCACACACTTCTTTGCACCTCCCCCATCCAACTGCTGTCACGCCTATGCCAACTGCAGTCACACCATATCATACCAACTGCTGTCACACCTATGCCAACTGCTGTCACACCTGCTCCATCTGCAGTCACACCTATGCCAACTGCTGTCACACCTATGCCACGTGCCGTCACACCCACGCCACCTGCTGTCACACCTATGCCGACTGCCTTCACAGCTATGCCAACTGCTGCCACACCTATGACAACTGCTGTCACACCTATGCCAATTGCTGTCACCTGTGTTGTTCTCAAGCGTACTCCCTAGCTTTCACGGCAGCCTCATGGCAAAGCTCCAAATCTCCACTCTGCTGGTGTTGAATCGCATTCTTCAAAAGTAAGGAGCAAGGAGCGCACAGCTACCTTGCACCTCCCCCATCCAACTGTTGCCACACCTATGCCAACTGCTGTCATACCTATGCCAACTGCAGTCACACCTATGCCAACTACCGCCACACCTATGCCAACTGCTGTCACCTGTGCAGCTGTTCCCAAGCGTACTCCCTAGCTTTCACGGCAGCCTCATGGCAACGCTCCCAATCTCCACTCTGCTGGTGTTGAATCGCACTCTTCAAAAGCAACGAGCAAGGCTTTGCCCCGACCTCATCCAACTTGAGGTCCTGAAAAAGAACAGCAGCAGGTCCAGGCTTCGACAGCAAGGCATCAACTACGCACAGTCGCTCGTTTCGGCTCTCCATCTCGACTTCGGCCGTCTACACGGCCTGAAAAGCCTTCAGCACTTGGCGTGGGAAGCAGCTCCGGTTTTCTGTGATGTTTAAAAAAAGGGGTTTTCCATCTCCGGCTGTATTGGCGTTTTTCGTGGAGGGGCTACTCATACTACACTTTTTTACGCCCGTTTTTGACGTTTTTTACCTGCTCTCTGTTATCTGCTCTCATTCTTAGCAGCGACGGCGGCAGCTACCCTTTGGAGTCTGAAAGACTATTGCATTATGTCTAACGTTGCCAAGCACAACATAGTATATCGCGTGCTGTGTGTGTTGTGCACCCTGGTTGCGAGCTTGCATGTAGACCAAGTTGTATGCGCGAGTGTGAGAGTGTGCACATTCATTCCTTGGAAGCGCAAAAGACAGCAAGAAGCCAACAGGCCCTCCCTGTGCCATTTATTTAGGGGTAGGGGAAGCGTAAGAACGCGGAGGGGGGGGGGCTGAGTAGCCCCCTTCCCCCCCCCTTGGCTAGCATATTTCGTGGAAGTGACAACCAAAGAGATCATATTCGACAAAAAATTGAATTCGGCCTTAAGTCGTTCGTTGTCGATCACAACGTCGTCAGTAACAACGTTTTGCGAGGAGACCATTAACATGGAAAGGCTTCATCGTACGCTGTGCACGAGATAATTCGCAAGTTGTTTCGAGGCAGTGTTTTCCGGCAGTTCAGTTCAGAATACTGTCGAAAACCAGGTATCCAGTATGTTTTGCGTTGCGCAGATAAACATCGTTCAAACTGGAACTCGCTGCCGTATTTTGCTTAGAAGGACTCCAGATATCCCGTCCAGGTTGATACAGGTCGTGTACAGTATGTATGTACAGTAGTACGAACATTGCACACATCGGACAGATCAGATCCCATTTAATGATCTGTCTTTCAGGGCAAATGTATCCCTGGTCTACATGATCTGCATGGCCTATAGATCATGTTGCCGGGTGGGAGCCGTATATGATCTGCATGATCTAGCACATATTTCCTGGGTTGGATCTGTACTGCACAGATCCCGCACAACATATATATCATATCGACAGATATAGGATCTCTAGTTGATCTAGATGGTCATCTGTCCGATGCGCGAAACATTCGCATGCGGTACACTATAATCAAGATAGCGCACCCCCTCGGACGAATTTCCGAGCTGATCTTCTCGACAACGGCGAGAAATAAACGCCGAGCGATGAGTCTGGGCAGCTATCAACGAGATCTTTCCAAAGCGACCCTTTTCGTTGGGTCTGCCCCCCTCGCCTCGAAGGAAACAGGCTAGGAAATTCATCCGAGGGGCTGTGTTATCATGCTTGTGATGAGGCACCCTACCGTAGCAAGCCAAGCGTGTGAAGGAGGGTGTAAGGAGGGTAACCTCCAGAGATGGGACACACGCAAAGAAAAGGCAGCGCCCGATAGTCATCGGTCCGTCTGTTGTGTTTTAGTTTCCATAGCGCGATGAGTATGCATCGGCACGTCGCTTATGAAAAGAGGTCCTGCAGCATACGTGCAACCCTGGTATTAATAGCTCCCTCTCACTCTGCATGCATGCATACATTGCAGAATAAATATAATACTTCGTATCAGGTAGGCAGCAGACAGCACAAATCCTGACGCAAGTCATACCAGGCGGCAGTTGCAGCCGAGGCACGGTGAAACCGATGGAGAAGTGAAAGGTCAAAAGAAAGAAGGAACAAGAGTTGTTACGTTACTACTTACTGCAAGCGAGGGGGGCTGGGGGAGGGAAACTGCAAAACGAATAATAAATAGCGCCCAATGATCGGCAATAACACCCTATGTAACCCACACATAACCCTGTGACTTTTCCAGCCAACCAAAAAAAAAAAAAATCAACAAAAAAACGTAATCTACCAAGGTCGCAAGTCACCGCAAGCATCATGTTTGGTACCAAGCATCTGCAAACTACAGCATAAATACCAACGACGTCATAAACAACGTCATATTTGTGCCAACCCCGTTCGCAGCACGCCAAGCTTCTCTATCAACGCCCGATTCGGCGACTGCTCTTCCCCTTTTTCTTCCCCCCTGCTTGTTTTGTAAAAAACATCACAAAACGACATCAACTTTCGCCCCAGATCGTCCGCCCGCCCCGACAACTCGATGCCGTCTGCGAAGTACCAGGTGTAGCAGAACCATGAACAACGTCATAATTGTGCCAACCCCGCTCGCAGAACGCCAAGTTTCTCCTCTACTAACGCCCGAATCGGCGAGTTCTCTTCACCAATTTCGACTCCTGCTTCCTCCCATCGTGTGTAAAAAACGTCACAAAACGACGTCAACTTTCGTCCGAGATCGTCCGCCCGCGTCGACAACTCACTGCTATCCAAGGGAGGGTACAGCTGTATCCCCAAGTCCCCAGCACACTCATGCGCTTCCTCTAGACACGTCTGCACTGCCATCGCCCATCGCAGGCGTCCTTCTAACCAGTCCGCCCCCTCAGCCGCCCCGTCGCCCCCTGGCGCCTGTGCCTGACCTGATGGCACCTTAGCTGAGTCGAGGGTACTAACGGCATCGTCAGCCCCCTTCGATTTACCCGCCGCTCCGTTGTCCCCCCCTGGTGCCTCAGCTGCTGGCGCCTGGGCTTCTGGTGCCTTAGCTGCTGGTGGCTTAGTTGCTGGCGCCTGAGCTGTTGGCGGCTTAGCTAAGTCGAGGGTATTCAGGGTATCGTTAGCCGCCTTGAGGCAACGCCGGAACGCGCGAAAAACGTCGATGGTTGCCGTTACGCACTGCAATTCGGCCGGGCTGTAATCCTCGTCCATATCGTCGAAATCAAAGTCGTCCTCTCCTTCTGCTCCTTCCCCGTCTCCGCCCATGCTAAGTCCGCTTAGCTGGTCACCAAGCGCTTTTGTGCCTTCGGGGGTATCTGGCTTATCGGCGTTGGCGGCAGCGGAGGTTTTGGCTGCCTCCTGGAACTCGTCGATGGTGTCTTTCATCGCCACACTCCACTGCACAGTAAATGCCACGAACGGACGGAAAATTATATTCCAGAGTTGGGGTTATGGTTTAGTTTAGGATAGAGTTTCAAGCGTAAAACAAATATCTCGTCTCATAATACTGGAACCACACGGGGACCACACGACGTTCCCTGAATCTCAAACGACAACACTACAAGCGCATAAAAAAAAAGGAGCAGGCGGGTCGTATCATTAGGAGTGCCTTAGGACAAGCAGTGGGCAGGAGTCGCGCAGTGCACACTCAACCCGAACGCCTGGCTTGCGCCGAGCGAGGATTGAGAGATGTCATCCAGAAATCTTGATCTGTATTTGCAACCGGCCTAAAGAGTAAAACATCAGCTCTATTCCTAGAGTGGGCGAAAAACCGCATACATGCTTGATTATTGACCGCTTGCGCTGCAAATGACATAGTAAAATATCAGCTCTACTCCTAGAGTTGGCGAACCGCCGCGCGCAAGCTTGATTCCTGACTGGTTGCGCTGCAAATAAAACAATCATGCGGACCTGTTAGACTTGATGATTAGACTAAGAACGATAGAACAGGACTTCATCACGAGACTAAGAACGCTAGATCATCAAGAGGAAGAAGGCTGTCGCTGCACCTCATTAAATACACACAAAAACCAAGGTCACGGCCATGTATATTAAGAATTCGCAAGATGTCAGACGTCACATACATGTACGTACAGCAACCTTCGCATCTAACGCGATTCATGGACATACAGCAAACTCTGCATGTAATACGAAGTTACGCGTCTCTTGCGCTACCGTTGCCTAGGCCATCACAAAACCCAGGCACTGTGTACCAGGTACTTGCGTACTCGTAATGTCGACGCAGTAGCTCACGCCTGGAAGTACCATAACATGATCATGTGGACAATTGTCAAATATTACGGTTTAACTGAGTAACTACATGTGTTGAATCTCATATGTTTAGGTTCCACCGCATTGTCTCAGGTTGCGCCGCATTTATTTGTGTAACGTACCTACCAGATATATAATATATTTGAGTATAGTTCTTGGTTGAATATCGACCTCAGTTCTTCGTATCCCTCACCTGCATCATCTGTCGGCGACAGGCCAGCTTGTTCGATTTCGGCGCTTGCTGTAGCTCCTTGCATCCTTGCCATACCTTTTGTTATGCGTAGTTTCATTTTTCATTGTGAAAACATTGTCAGCGTGAAGGCATACCTTCCATAATGCGTAGTTGCCTTTTTCATTGCGAAAACATTACGTAGCATTGTCAGCTGTGAGGGCAGTCTGGTTCAGAGTTCCACGATATAGCCTCGGCTATCCCAGCATCCTCATTTTGTATACCAAGTCGAAAAAAAACACGTGGTTTATCACAGTGCACAATAACACACGGCGTGCTATATACTGTCGCCACTGCTGCTGCTGGTAGGTGCGCCATAACAACGGCGCGCTATTTACTACTGCTGCCGCTGGTGCTGCTGCTGCTACTGCGGCCAACACGGTAGGCTTTGCCAATACAACGTCAATAGCGTTATACCTGGTAAATCATCGCAAACTTGACGCACGTCTTACGGGTATCCTCGGTATATTGCTGCTGTTCTCACACTAACTCATCGCCATAATCTAGTACATGGTCACAGGACAGGCTACAATAACTCTCGAGTCGAAGAAACCTCTCAGGGAAAACAAAACAAAATAATACCAGGTACCCATAACTGAAGAAAATCTGACACCACTCGACAACAACCGTTACACAAATACTGCGGCTGTAACACTAAAACTGCCAACTGCAGAGCACTTGTAGTAACGGCAGATGACGGCCACGGCAAGCGCTCACCACTCCCGTGAGGCTGTTGACTTGGGAATGCCGAGAGGGGTCCAGAAGCGCTTGGACAAGATCCTTCAGACTGTGCAGAATCGCCCGAATTCCAGCCGAGAAATACATAACCATAGATTTAGAGGCTCCAACCGACGATAGCAGCCTGCAGGGGGGAGGTGGGGGGGGAGAGTTACGATGGTGAGAAAAATAAATGATTACATGATTATGATTCGATCGTTTTCGTATATGTTGGGTTATCAAATCAAACCTTGCGGTAAACTTGTACTCGTGACTGCTGCACGCTTTACAACATTCGAACACTCAAACGGAGTTCGTGCATACCAAGGCATTATACGTATCATACAATTGAACACGAGTACAGTGGGGTACCCGATTTAAGAGCTCCTTGGAACAGGCAAGTGCTACCGCTCTTATCTCCCTACTGCTCTTACCTCACATTGGGTATCATATACCTGGTAGGTTTTAGGAAAGGCTTCACAGGTATGGCAAGCCGTCTTGACCGCTCTTAAGTCCGTTTCTCGTGTTGTGGACGCTTTTAAACCGGGTACCCCACTGTATGCATTTTTTGTTGTTGTTGGTCATTACTTTTACTGCCCAGGGAATCTCGCATGAGTTTCTACGCTCGGCGATCTTCGGGACAAGTCGACAAGCCGTGGTTACAGGTGTCTTCCTTCCCCCCCCCCAGAACATGCCGTGCTCCTTGCTCTTTATGGCGTAGAAGGTTCGGCATTCCCACTGCTCGTTGACTTGCGATTTGCAGCTTCAACAGAAGCAAAAAAAAACACAGAAGCTGTACAGCAGCATACTTTGGTGAAGCAACGACAGTCGTGAGTTTCAGCCACGCCAGGGGAGGCAACGACTGCAATAGGCAGCAGGTAATGAAAACAGGTAAAATATAAATTTCATGGCTTTTCACTGCTCAGGACCCGACCCGCGGGTCAGGGAAGGAGGTTTCAAAATCTCGCGGGTCGAGTCCGGTCGGGTCAGGAAGTGTTCGAACTCTCACGGGTCAAGTCGGATCAGGTGGTTTTCAAATCGCACGGGTCGGGTCGGGTCACCGTGACCCGTCCCGACCTGCGGCAAGTTACCCGACCCGTGAAAAGCCCTGATACATTTGATGTTGAGCTCACGTGAGAGATGACACCATCTGCTGACAAAAGCCCCCCATCTCTTTGGCCATGCTCGCCGATGCCGCCTCCCCGGGGTTAGCCTTGTACACCAAGTTGAATCTCGTTACCCCGTCGTGAATCGACGAACCAGCCTGTTCACACAGCAAAGCGCCACCATGATGGCTCATCGAGTGAGCTATAATATGATATCGAGTACCAGGCTACGTATGTATATACACAAGTACCTGGTACCAAACATATCGTATGACAGAATTGAGAAACCTTCGAGAACGTGTCACCTGTCCCTTCAAGCCTTCAAGAGTGAAGCACACCCTGGACAATCGGTTCAAGGTTAACAGGCAATCGATAGGATCCTATTCCAATAGGAGGCTTATTGTTGCTTGTGATAGGCATCGATTGTCATTTTTATAATCCTATTTTGGCCGGCAATGGGTATCGATTGCCCCGTTCACTGATTTATTATTCGACCAATAGTGTATTGCCATCTAACCTCAAAAGCTATTGCTGAAACAGATAGCCATCGATAGATATTTCCAGAACGGTACTGTTTGGTCGATGGGATATTGGGACAGAGGCAATACCTATTGTTCTGAAGGATAGGTATCGATAGATATTTTTACCACGATATTGTTTTGCACGATCGGCATCGATAGGTATTGGCAACCTACCTATTGATCTGGACGATAGGTATCAATAGACCTGTGACTATTGTATTGTTTCGGACGATAGGCATCGATAGGTATTTTCACCTACCTGTTGTTCTGGACGATAGGTATCGATATACCAGTACCTATTAACCACCCTATTGATTCGTACGATAGGCATCGATGTGAATACCTATCACCTATATTGGCGCTAACGATATCGTTCAACGTATATACGAGTACAATACCCAACTTATTCAAGAGAACTACAGTACGAAAAATCTATTTCCGAACGATGGGCCACTACCGATCATCCGGAAGCGACATGTATACTTCGAATCGGAGTTAAAAAGCTTTCGTAGTTCGATACTGTTGTTTTAGTAGCAGTATTCAATATTCCAGTTATTTCGATGTGGTATCTTAGATCGTCGGTGCCAAACAGTGGTTAAGAACGACCGGTTTGCGTGCTGCTCACTTGCTTCTTACATCCCGGATAATAAATACCCTATGTAGTAGGTTAGGTTATCGGGCGAACAATAGGTCGGAAAATATTAGTATCGATACCTATCGCGGGCCACAATAGGTAGATTTCGGGGTGTATCGATAGGTATTGTAAGCAACGATAGGGTTAAGACAGTGGCTACAATAGCCTATTATATGACCGGTATGCTTGCGAAGGTGTTTATCGATAGGTATCTTGGGTACCAATAGTTTGAAAATGATCCCCAATATGCTATCGTTCGAACAATACCTTGATACCACCGTCGATCGATACCTATTATAGTTAAATCAATAGGTGTGCAATGATATCGATCGATACCTATTGCTCTATGTAATAGGTTTGCAAGGGTATCGATCGATACCCATTGATCAATATGAATAGGTTTGCAGGGGTATGGGTCCATATCTATCGCTCAATTCAATAGGTTTTGCAAGGGAAACGATCCATACCTATTGCTCAATATAATAAGAGTTGGACGGGCATCGATCGGTACCTATTGCTTGCAATAATAGGTACCGGTACCTGGTACTTCGAAGTGTACCCTATCGTTAACCCTGTAGCGCTTAAAACCCTATACCCTGTCGTTTAAATGAGTACGTTGGATGATACCTGGTAGGTTTGTGAGGATATCAATCGATATTATAACTAATTTTAATAATTTATAAAAACAGAATACCAACATTTTTTAAGGGTATCAATTGTACCTTGTACCGATTGATGGTACAAAGACCTATTATTGCAATATTCTTTTAAACCTATTGTTGTCATCAATAGGTATCGATCGACAATTTCGCACACCTATCCTGAGGACAAATACCATATTGTACCATTTTCTCTGAACCTATTGGTCAAGAAATAGGTATCGATCGACAATTTCACACACCTATCCTAAGAATAA
>JAYJMJ010271369.1:0-31731 GCA_036873875.1 Laminaria ephemera | reverse complement strand
TTTTTAGGAGTGATTCCAAAAAGAAAAGCAATGCTTGCTAAAAAAATTGGGGAAGTTGTTGAAGAGTTTTTAGTTAATCATGATGATATTTCTAAAAAGTTTTCAGATCCTGAGAGTATTGAAAAAATTAAGGTTAGAGTGATTCCAATTATTTCACAAAAGATTTTAGATAATGTGCCAGTTATGATGAAGATGATTGCTGAACCAATTGTTAAAAATGTTTTAGAAAAGGAAGCTGATGATATTATTGTTAAAGTTGGAAATGAATTAGTTTTACATCTTGAAGAAAATTTTGATGTGAAGAGTGAAGTTGAGAAAAAAATTTTATCTTATGATACAAAAAATGTTGAAAAAATAATTTTAAAAGTTGCAAGTTCAGAATTTAAACATATTGAATATTTAGGGGCGGTGATCGGATTTGTTGTTGGATTATTTCAAGTATTTTTATTTACAGTACTATAAAAATGAAAAAAGGTAAACAAAAAGTTATTTTTTTATTACCTTGTTTAAATGAAGTAGAGTCAATTGAGAGTTCAATTAATTTTATTAATTCTATTAAGTTTGATACTCGTTTTGTTTATGAAATTTGTTTTGTAGATGGAGGTTCAACTGATGGGACTTTAGAGGAACTTAGAAAATTTGATGTTAAGATTTTAGAGTCTTCTAAGGGTTATGGAAGGCAATACCAATATGCTTTTTCTAAGTTAGATTGTGACTATGTTATTACTGGGGATTGTGATAATTCTTATCCATTTGATATAGCGCATAAATATTTTTTAAATTATATAGTTGATAAAGATTTTGAGTTTATTTCTACAAATAGATTTTATGATTTACATAAAGGAGCAATGCCAAAGCTAAGGTTTATTGGAAATAAGATTTTAACATTTTATTTTAATTTAATTTTTGGGTTAAGGTTAAGTGATTCACAGAGTGGGATGTGGATTTTTAAAAAAAGTTGTTTAAATAAATTTAATTTAAATGATAATGATATGGCTTTTTCAGAGGAAATTAAAATTGAAGCTTTTAAAAAATTGAGAAAAAATAGAGTTATTGAATTACCTATTTCTTATTTTAAAAGGTGTGGAGATAGTAAGTTAAATTTTTCCCATAGTTATAAGAATTTTTTTTATTTATTTATTAAAAAATAAAAAAATAATTTTGGTTACAAAATGTATGGATTATGTTATTGTAGAGTTAGACAACATAAAAATATAACTAAATTTAATTATTAAAGTTTATAATTAATAATAAATAGTATTATTATGTTAAAAGTTTGAAAATGAATTGTATAAAAAATAAAAATGGTATTTCACCAGTTGTTGCTACAGCATTACTTTTAGTTGTTGCCGTTTTGGCAGTAGTTGGATTTCAAGGATGGTTTACATCATTTAGTTCTGGTGTGTTAGTTGGTGTTGAGAGTGATTCTCAAACGACAAATTCACAGATTAAAGTTGAAGAATTAGTTGGAGATATTTTATATATTAATTCAGGAAATAATTTATCTATTAACTCAATTAATATTGGTGGAGTTGATTGTAATATTAATGGTAGTTATTCTGGATTAGTTAAAATTGATGTGTCAGCATGTATTGAAAATATTACTGGTTCAGCAAATATTGTTGTAGTTACTGGAGATAAAGTATTAGATAGTTATCAATATTTAGAGGGGGCAACAAGTAGTGGGGCTGGCGGGTCTGCTAGTTGTTTATTAGATGGAAATACTGTATTAAATGGGAATACAAGTACATTTTATGATTCTCAATTTTCTGGAAGTTGTGATAGTTTAGTAAGAACTTGTAGCGATGGATCATTAAGTGGAAGTGCGTTATTTATGTATAGTAATTGTGTTATTGATAGTTTAGGTTGGACTTATATTAATACTTGTACTGATTTACAAAATATGAGAGATAATTTGACAGATAATTACCAGTTAACTCAAAATATTGATTGTTCTGGAATTACTAATTTTGAACCAGTAGGTGGATCAGATGTTGAGTATTATAGTGGAGTTGAAAGATTTTTTGGAAATTTTGAGGGTAATCAATTTACAATTTCAAATTTAACTATTAATAGGGCATTAGATGGAGCTGGATTGTTTTCAAGAAGTGATGGAAATATTTCTAATTTGAAAATCATTAATGCAAATGTTACAACTTCAGCAAATTATGCTGGAATTTTGTCAGGAGTTAAAAGGGGAGGAGATGTTAGGCAAGTTATGGTTTCTGGAATTGTGAATGGAGCTTCAGATGTTGGAGGAATTATTGGAAGAATGGGTGAGGGAGATATGATTAATTCCTATTCGTTAGGAACTGTAATTGGAACTCAAACTGTCGGAGGATTAGTTGGAATGAATTATAAATCAATTACAATTAGAGATAGTTTTACAGCTGCTAGTGTTTCAAGTACAGGAAATTATGTAGGAGGACTTTCAGGATCTCAAGATCAAGGAGACCACGTAAATACATTTGTTTCAAACTCAGCATCAGGAGTTGGAGGAAGCGTTGGAGGAGTTACTGGGTGGATAAATTCAGGAAGTAATACTAATGTTTATTGGAATAATAAAGGAGATAATCCTGCCACATCAGTTGGTACTGGTTCTACTGCTGGAATTACAACTATTTCAGATAATGAAGCCCATTTTTATTCTGGGTCAAATGCTCCAATGTCAAGTTGGGATTCTAATTGGACTTTTTCAGGGACTGGTTTTCCTAAATTAAGTTTTGAATAACTCCATAAATTTATAATATTTAAAATTTAAATATAATTATGACCAATTTTTTAAAAAAATATTATATTATTTTTTGTTTAGTTTTTTTTTCAATTTTTTTATTTTCTGTTAATTATAATTCAGTTTCAGAATTAAATTCTTTTAATAATCCTATTTATGGAGGAGATTATTATTATCAGTTAGGTTGTATTAATCATGTTAAGTTTGGAGGAGATATATTTTCTAATTGTAATTTAGTTTCAGAAAATTCAAATTATATGCCTGTTTATTCTTTTATTGTTGGAAATTTTGCAAAAGTTTTTAGTTTGAATTCTATGGATGCTATGTTTATGTTTTCAAATTTTTTAGTTGTATTAAATTTTTTAGTTATGTTTTTTTTGTTTAGAAAATTTATTTCAAATGATATTATTTGTTTATTTTCAAGTTTATTAATTACATCAGTAAGTCCGATTTTAAAGTATACAGAATTTAGTAGATTTATTATAGCACCTTTACTTATAATTGTTTTAGTTAATTTTTATAAAAATCAAAATTATAAAAATTCCATTTTACTTGGATTAGTTGTAGGAATTTCAACTTTATCACATAGTGTTTTTTTACCAATTAGTTATTTATTATTGGGAGGAGTTTTTTTGTATTTATGTTTTAGCTCTAAAATTAATATTTTAAAAAAAAATGTTTTAAAGTTATTACCATATATTTCTATTAGTTTTTTTATTTCTATTTGTATTAGTTTATTTTATTGGTTTGTTCCTATATTTATTAAGGGAAATAAAACTTCTGAGAATTATTTTTTATGGAATGGTGTTGGAAATTTAAATAATTTTTATTTACAGATTGATGTTTTTTTAGAAATTTTTAAAGCTACATTTTGGAATCCTAGTTCTATTTCAAGTATTGTAATTTCAATATTATTTGCTTTATCTATTATTTGGTTTATTTTGGATAAGAAAAAAACTAAATCTGAAAAATTTTTATTTTGGAATTTATGTTTAGTTTTTATTTTAATTTTTAGTTATTTTGTAACAGTTCCATTGTTTGGTATTTCATTTTTACCAGATTATTTATATTTATTGATTGGATATTTATTTATTTTAGTTATATCAATTGTATATTTTGAAAAGTTAATTAATTTTATTTTTAAAAAATATAGATTAAAAAGTATTTTGAAAAATGTAATTTATGGAGTTATTTTAATTTTAGTTGTTGGCCAATTTATGTATAATATTAATAATTATAAAAATGATTATTGGTACGATATTGGTAAAAACCAAATAAGTCCGGATAAAGTAGAATTATCAAAATTTATTATTAATAATACAAATATTAATGATGTTTTTTTATCAACTAAAAATATTGGATTTGTTTTAAATTCTTTAACTGGGAGAAAACTTTTAACTTCAAAAAGGGCGCAAGGAGATCCATTTGAAAATATGGATGTTCGAGATTTAGATCAAAGTATTATTTTATATTCAGATAATCAAACTTTACGAAAAGAGTTAATTAAAAAATATAATGTGAAATATTTTTATTGGAACGTAAATTGGGATGTTAGTGAATTTAATTACGATAATAAATATAATATTGTATCAAAAAATGAACCTTTACTTGCATTTGATTCTCTAAATAAAAGAAAATATTTAGATGATAATAATATTGAATATTTTATTTATAATGATTATATTGATTCTTTTTTACAATCTGAGAACCATCCTATGTTTGATTTAATTATCATATCTCCTGAAAATTATTATAGAAGTTATTCAAGTAATCGAAAATATTTATGGAATGATGGATTTAATGAATATTTGACTCCAATATGGAGTTATAATGGAGGAAATCAAGAAGAATTAGCTATTTTATTTGAGGTTAGAGTAGAATGATTGAAAAAATAATTAATCTTGTTTTATTGTCTAGATTTTTACATTATTTTTTATTTACTGGATTTGGATTTTTAATTAATATTTTTAGTATATTGATTTTAACTGAATTTATTTTTGGAAAAGAAAACTATATTTATTCTTATTTTATTGGAAGTTTTTTAAATTTAATATGGAATTTTATTTTTAATTTAAAAGTTGTATTTAAAATTAAAAATGAAATAATTGTAAGATTAATTAATTTTTTTAGTTATCATATTTCTATGACTTTATTGCAGTCAATTGCGATAGTTTGGGTTGTGAAATTAATTGGAGTTAAATACTATCTATTTAGTATTATTTTTGTAATTGGAAGTTTTTTTATTTTTGGATTTCTAGTTTCAAAATATTTTATTTTTAAAAAGAAAAATAAATGAATCTATAAAAAATTAGTAATAAAAAATAAAAAAATTAATTGACAACTAGTTGTCAATAGGATATCTAAGAATCCCACCAATACCAGTTAGTCCCTTCATTTGGACACCTTCTGGCGTTTTGTCAGTTAATAATTTTAAATTTGCTCTCGTTTCTTCTTGTAATAAACATAATGCGTCTAATTCATCATCAGAACAACATCCATCAATAACAATTAAATCTTCAACGGCACCCATTTTTAGAGCATTAACTGTGTTTGCCATCCCATAAGTTACCATATTAGTATTTTTTCCTAAAGCATTGAAGAATTTTTGTAAAGCTTTTCTTTCTTCCATAACTTCTGTATCATTTAATAAATCAGCTGAAACATCTAATAATTCTTTTAATCCATAAGCATTTGTATAAGTAATATCTTTAATTCCCAAAATTTTATCTTTCATTTGCTCATTTAAATAATTTCCATCAGCAAAATTTTGTTTTGTTGTACCTGGACCACCAATGATAATTCCTTTTAATTCTTTCATATATGTAAATTCTTGAATTACAACATCAGCTACTCTTTTATAGAAATCAACTGCGGCACCTTCTCTAATTCTTGCAAATCTTTGAGCAGATTGACCTCCAGCCTTAAATTTACCTGGGACTGTTGAGTTCATATTTTTAATTACTTTAATTGATGAACCAACAAGCATTCCAACTGTTGCTTCTCCTTTATCAACAGCAATTAAAGCGTATGTTGATTCATTTGAATTCATTTCTTCTAATGGAGCTGTTACAAATTTTTGTTCACATCTATATAATTTTAAAGGAACTGGTTCTGGAGGTTCTACCCAAAATACTTGGAAATCTTGAACATTATCTTTTTGAGATACATTTCCGGAGAAAATTGCTAATCCATTTTCAGGAGTTCTATCAATTACTCTCATTGTTCTAATCATTCTTTCAAGAGCTTGTTGAACAGATTTACCAGTATTTTTATCTTTAATATTAGTTGCTGTTCCTTGTTCATCAGAAAGAGTTTGAATCATTTTTGTTAAATCCGCTCCAGCAGGAAGGTATACTGAAATTAGCTCAGTGTGTCTTCCTCTTGTTGCTTTAAGATTATTAATGAATTTTTTTAATTTAATTTTGTCTGTTAGACTTACCATAGTAAAATTAATTTTTATTTGTTTATAAAGGTTAGTGGATTAAAAATAAATTAGTTTAAATAATTATTAACATATTCACTAATTGGCATTGGTTTTGCCCAAAAGTAACCTTGTCCATAGTCCATCCCAATCCTTTTTAGATAGTCTAAAGTTTTTTCATCTTCAACACCCTCACCAATTATTGTTAAAGCTGGATGAATTTCTTTTAGAACCATGGCCATGTCAATCATTTTTTCAAATAATTTGTGATATTTTTGATTTACATCTAAGTGTTGAATACAATTTTTATCAATTTTAATAGATAAATTTTCCATTTCTGATTCTCTTGTGTTATCAATTACTTTTTCTAATACTTTTAAAAAACCCCAATTTTTAGCACCAAAATCATCAATACTTACCCCAAATCCTTTAGAAAAAGCACCCCTAGTAAATTTTCCAATATTATAATCACTATTTTCATTTATCTCAATTGTTATATGTTTTGGATCAACTTTATATGAATTAGATAGTTTTAAGAGACTAGATAAAAAACTTGAGTAACTATGGATACTTGCATGTGATGCATTAATTTTAGCTGTATAATTGGAACCTAAAGATTGTTTATTATTGGCTAAAAAATCAAATGTTTTTTCAAATACAATTAAATCTAATCCTTTTAATTGAATTGGTGAATTTTGTTTAGCAAAAATTAGTTCTGGATTTTCATAAGTTCCAGCATGGTTTGTAAATCTTGATAAAATCTCGAAATGAGGTTCATTTGAAAACTCTTTTAAAGAAATAATTGGTTGGGCAAAAATGTCTAATCCATATAATTGAGTTCCCAGTTCCTTTAATCTCATAGATAAATCTAAATTTTTCATTATTAAGTTATGAATTATTACATTTATAAAGTTTTTCTATAAATAGAGTAACCTTAAATTAGTTTTGAAATATTTAAATAAATAAATATTCCAAATATGACCTGTCTTCGACAAGGTCCTCTTTAGGTTTATTTTCAACACTTGCAAAGTCAATCTTTTTAAAATCTTTTAATTGTTTTGGAAAGTCTCAAGAAAAACAATGTTTTTCTAAGCCGTTGTGAAATGAAAGATTTCACAAAGTTTCATAAATTTTTGATAGAATATTATAAATATTAAAATTAAACTAAATATGACCTATCTTCAACAGGATCATCTCTATGTTTAAATTCTACACTTGCAAAGTCAATCTTTTTAAAATCTTTTAATTGTTGTGGAAAATCTTTCATGAATTTAGGATAGTCAATCCATGTTTGTTTGTTATATGATTTTTTAGCAATTAAGCTTACTCTACTTGAATCATGATGTGAAATATATTCATATTCAGGTAAATATTCTAAAATTTGGTGTGTGAATTCTTTTATTTCTTCACATTTTGGCATATTTTCAAATTTTAGTCTATCTTGACTTGCTCCTACAAACATATAAGATTTAACTTCAATTAAATCAGCATCTGCTCTTTGGATAAGTTTAGCGTATCCTTGTGGGTCAATCATATTTATTCCCTTAACACATGTAATTCTAATTGCTGTTCTATCATTTCTCATTGCTAAATAATCTAAACTTTGAATAAATCTTTCCCAGTAATTTTTAAATAATGGAACATCTAATTCTTTTAGTGTTTTTGGATTTGGTCCATCCATACTAGCATATAATTGAGTGATTGGGTATAAAGTTCTAATACAATCTGGAAATTGAGCATTTGTTACAATGAACGTTGAAATATTTCTACTATGAAAGTCTTCGACCATTTCATTCATTCTTGGATAAGCAATAGGCTCCCCAGTTAAAGAGAGTGCTACGTGTGCTACATCATTTGATTGTTCATATAATCTTTTAGGAGTTTGTTCACGTCCTTTAAATCCCACAAGCTGTTTGTGGTGTGCTTTTAGAGATTCATCTAAAATAAATGTAGGATCATCAACACCCCAATCCCAGTCTTTTGAAACTGGAGATTTGTAATCTCTCCAACAAAAAGAACATCTATTTGCACAAGAAACTGATGTACTCATTTGCATACATTGATGTGATTTAATTCCATAAAATTTTAATTTATAACACCCACCTTTACCTTTAAGAGTGTTTTTTGTCCATCCACAAACTTTTACAACTGAATGGTCTCCAACAACAGAGTATCCTTGTTTTGTTAAAGTTTCTTTGGATTTTTGGTCTAATTGACTTGTCATAGAATTAATTAATTAAAAATTGTTTATAAAGGTTAAGAATTTTAGTTTAATTGAAAAATATTTAGAATAAATTAATTTATTCTAATGTTACTGAGTTAATAATTATTGCTTGAGCTGGAATGTCTCTTGCTACAGTTTCTGAAGATACTATTAAATCAATAATATCCATTCCTTGAACTATTTGTCCAAATACAGGATGTTTACTATTTAATGGTTGTTTGTCCCAATCTAAAAATGTATTATCTTTAACATTAATAAAAAATTGTGATGAACCTGAATTTGGACCTGAGTTTGCCATAGAAATTGAACCGCGAACATTTGATAAACCTTCAATAAATTCATCTTCAATTACTGTCCCTGAACCACCAGTACCCCATAAATTTTGTTTTGAATCATCTTTAGTATTTGGATCTCCACCCTGAATCATAAAATCTTTAATAACTCTATGAAACTTTGTGTTATCATAAAATCCAGATGCTACTAAATCTCTAAAGTTCCCAGCAGTGATTGGCGATTTATCAACAAATAATTCTAATTTAAAAACCCCTTTTGTTGTATCAAAAACAGCAATAGGATTTGTTGATTTTGAAATATCATCTTTAACAATATTCCCAGATAAATCATCTGAACTTGGTTCTGAACTACTACAACCTGTAAATAATAAAGCAAAGGCCGTAAATAAAATTAATGAAATTTTTTTCATAAAAATAATAATTAGTTAGTTATTAAAATAAGTTGTTGTAATGTTTAGAAGTAAAAGTTGAAATGTTAAGTTTAATTAATTTAACTAAAATATAAATAATTTTTTAAATAAAAATTATTCTTCTTTTTTAGGTGGGTTTTTTGGAGTTTCCATAAAAGCACTTGAAATCTTAATATCTTTTACAGGCATATCTCCTCTTTGTGTTTTAATAATTGAAATATTATCAATTACATCCATACCAGCAACAATTTCTCCAAATACTGGATGTTTTGAATTCATTGGTGCTTTATCCCAATCTAAAAAATCATTATTTACTGTATTAATGAAAAATTGTGATGAACCTGAGTTTGGTCCTGAATTTGCCATAGATAAAGTTCCTCGTTTATTAGATAATCCTCTAATAAATTCATCTTTAATTCGTTCAGCTCCTCCAGTCCCCCATCTTTTTCTTAAATTATCATTTTTAGATAAAGGATCTCCACCTTGAATCATAAAGTCACTAATTACTCTATGAAATTTAGTTTCATTATAAAATCCTTCTTCAACTAATTTTTTAAAATTACCTGCTGTGATTGGACTCTTTTCTAAGTATAATTTTACTTTAAAAGTTCCCATATTTGTTTTAAATACTGCAATATCGTTTGACATAATAATTAATAATAAAAATTAGTTTATAAGGATATTTAATTTATTTTTTGAATATTAAAAAAAATGATAATTAAATTTAAATCATTTAAAATATGTTAAAAAAATTAATAATGAATAAGAATAATATAATAAAAAAAAGAATTTATTATTCAGACATAACTGCCGAAGTAATAATTACATGTTCTTCTGGACGATTGTATGGTTGCCCATTTGTTTCAACTTTTCCAATTAATTCAATAATATCTATCCCTTCAATAACTTGTCCGAATACAGGATGTTTTGAACTTGCAGGAGCTTTATCCCAATCTAAAAAAGTATTATCTTTTAAATTAATAAAAAATTGACTTGATCCAGTATTTGGTCCACTGTTTGCCATAGATAAATATCCTTTTTTATTTGATAATCCATCAATAAATTCATCTTCAATAATAGTTTCTGAACCACCAGTCCCCCAACTTAATAGTTGAGTATTATCTTTTGATAATGGATCCCCACCTTGGATCATAAATCCATCAATTACTCTATGAAATTTAGTTCTATCATAAAATCCACTTTCAACTAATGATTTAAAATTACCTGCAGTGATTGGGCTTTTTTCTAAGAATAACTCTATTTTAATTTCACCATAATTTGTATCCATAATTACAAATCTTTCAGTTACTTGCTCAACAGGATTTTTTTCAAGATAGTATAATCCTCCACTTAATAATATCAATATTGAGAATAAAAAAATTGTAAAATACATATAAAAATTATGTACTTTCTCATCAACCATTTCTAGAACCTTTAAGGACCTACGAATTCGCACTTAACGCACTTATATTCTTTTGATTGAGCTCTTGCTTGTCTGGATCTAGAAATTTCTGCATCTCCGCAACCTGGGCATGTGAAAGTCACAGCTCCTGCTTCGTTAACGATTTTATTTCCGTACTCGTCAAATTTAGTATCTACCATAATAATAATAAGTTAGAATGCCTTTATAAATATTATTATATATCATATTAAAAAAAATCTAAGATTAAAGAATGTTTTTATGATATAATAAAAATTGAAATTTAAAAAATCAATTTTTATTTAGATTTAAATGATAACATAGATATATTTCCAAGAGTAATCCCTCTATGAAAAATATCTATATTCTCTGAATCATTTAAAGCACCCATAATATATAGTAAAGGAAAATAATGTGAATACTCAGGTATTGCCAGACTATGATTTTTGATTTGAGTTGGATTTAAAATTAAATTATTATTTTTATTTAATATAATTTTTGAGATTTCATCCTCAAAATTTTTTGCCCAATCATAAATTTCATTTTTATTAAAAGATAATAAACTTAAATTATGTACTAATCCTCCACTTCCAAGAATTATATAACCCTCAGATCTAAGTTTATTTAATTTTTTACCAAATTCTAAATGTTCTTTTAATGAATAATTTGTATTAATACTTAATTGAAATATAGGAATGTTTGAATTTATATTTATTATATTTAAAATACTCCATGTTCCATGATCAAAACCTCTAAATTCATCAAATTTAATTCCTAGTTTTTTTGATAAATTTTTACCAATGTTAATATCTCCTGATAATTTAGGTTTAATTTTATATAATTCATCTGGAAATCCATAAAAATCATAAATAATTTTTGTTGGATTGGAACTTGTTAAAGTTGTTGTTTTATTTAACCAATGTGCTGAAATTACTATAATCCCTTTAGAAGTATCAAAATCATGTTTTAAATTCGAAATTTTTTTATAAAAATCAGATTTTTTTTCAGTAACTGTCATAGGACTCCCATGACTAATAAAATATAGTTTTTTCATTTTTAAAAAGTGAAGTTCAATTACTTCATAAAGTATATTAATGTAATTTTATTTATAAATAATTAAGTATCCAAAGGTAAACTAATTAAGTTATGTCATAGTAGTTAAATGAAAATAATAAAAGTACTTAATTAAAATTTAATAATAGAAATTAAAAAGTGAAATTCAAAAAGAATTCCATATGTAGCGCCGAGGACGGGATTTGAACCCGCAATTCCAAAGGAACTTCCTTAGCAGGGAAGCGCGATACCGGATTACGCGACCTCGGCAAAATAGTTGAGAACTCTCTCAATAATATTATAACCAAATATCCCTTTTTAAAGATTTACATTTCCCAAAAGATACAATTATAAATTTAAAAAATTTGAAGTTATAAAAGTTAGGATTAAAAATATAAAAAGTTAAATATAAAAAAAATTAAATGTTTAATTTTTAAATGTTTAATATCTAATTAAGTTTTTTAAACTTTAATAATAATGAATTACTAACTACACTTACACTACTTAAAGCCATAGCACTTGCTGCGAGCATTGGAGATAATAACCATCCTGTTGAAGAGTATAATAATCCTGCAGCTACTGGAACTCCTAGAGTATTATATACTAAAGCCCAGAACAAATTTTGTTTAATTTTATTCATTGTAATTTTACTTAATTTAATTGATTTACTAACATCTCTTAAATCATTTTTCATAAGTACAATATTTCCACTTTCCATTGCAACATCTGTCCCACTCCCCATAGCAATTCCTATTTCTGCTTGAGCTAAAGCTGGTGAGTCATTAATTCCGTCTCCAACCATTGCTACTATTTTATTTTTATTTTGTAATTTTTTTACATAGTTTGCTTTATCTTGAGGTAATACACTTGCAAAAACATTTGATTGAGAAATTCCTACTTGTTTAGCTATTGCGTTTGCAGTTCTTTGATTATCCCCAGTTATCATATAAACTTGTATGTTTAATTTTTTTAAGTCTTCGACTGCTTGAATTGATGTATTTTTAATTGTGTCAGCAACAGCAACGATTCCTAAAACTTCTTTTTTATTTGAAAAATACATTACTGTTTTTCCTTGAGTTTCTAATTCTTGAACTTGTGAATTAGTTTTTGTTGTGTCTAGTTTTAAATCATTCATTAATTTTTCGTTTCCAAAAAAGTATTCAGTTTTGTTTATTTTTGCGGATACTCCGTGTCCAACTATTGCTTTGAAATCTTCTGGTTCAATTAGTTTGATTTTATTTTCTTCTGCTTTTTTAACAATTGCTTCAGCTAATGGATGTTCAGATTGTTTTTCAATTGATGCCAATATTTCAAGAATTTTATTTTCTTTTATTTTAGTTAATTCGATTATGTCTGTAACTATTGGTGTTCCATTTGTAATTGTTCCAGTTTTGTCAAATATTACAGCATCTACTTTATTTGCGAGTTCTAAACTATCTCCACCTTTAATTAAAATACCGTGTTGTGCTCCTTTTCCAGTTCCAACCATAATTGCTGTTGGTGTTGCTAATCCTAAGGCGCAAGGACATGCAATTACTAATACACTTACAGCAATTAAAATTGCAAAAGATAAAGTTTGACCTACAATAAAATACCAAGTTAAAAAACTTATAGTTGCGATTAAAATAATTACTGGGACAAAGTATGCTGATACAATATCTGCGAACCTTTGAATTGGCGCTTTGTTTGATTGTGCATCTTGAATTAATTTAATGATTTGGGATAAAGTTGTATTTGCTCCAATTTTAGTTGCTTTAAATTGAATGTTTCCGTGTTTATTAATTGTACCACCAATTACTGAATCGTTTAAATTTTTTTCAATAGGGATACTTTCACCAGTAATCATTGATTCATCAATTGAAGTATTTCCTTTAGTTATTATTCCATCAACTGGTATAATTTGTCCAGGTTTTACAATAAGTATGTCATTTAATTGAACTTTATCTACTGGAATAATTAATTCTTGATTATCTCTAATTACTGTTGCTTTTTTTGGAGATAAGTTCATTAATTTTTTAATTGCTTCTGATGTTTTTCCTTTAGCGTTTGCTTCAAGTAGTCTTCCAAAGATTACAATTGTGATTAATACAGCTGATGTTTCAAAGTATGTGTGCATTTGATTTATCATTACTAAATATACACTATAAAAATACGCAGCTGATGTTCCAAGTATAATTAATGAATCCATATTTGCTGATTTTCCTTTTAATGCAGACCATGCTGATTTATACATTGGTGTAGCAATGTAGAATTGAACTGGACTTGCTAAAATCCACATTATAATATTTTGATATTTAATTGGATTTTCCATAAATACCATTCCTAAAATAAATATAGGAATTGTAAATATTAATGAAATTATAAAGTTTAATTTTATGTGTTCAAATTCTTTTTTCTTTTTTTTATCTTCTTTTTTATAGTCAATAATTTGTGTTGTAATTTTTACTCCATATCCTTTATTTTCAATTATTTTTAAAATTTGATTTTGATTTGTTTTGTTTTGGTCAAATTCTATTAGTCCACGATTTGTAGTAATATTAATGTTTGATGAAATTATTCCTTCATTTTTTTTTAATGCTCTTGAAATAATTGAACTACAGCTAGCACAATGCATTCCTGAAATTTCTAATTCTATTTTTTTAATTTGTTGATTTGTCATTTTTATTTTTATTTTTATTTTTATTTTTATTATGTATAATTTATGTATTTTTATGTTTATATTTTATGTGTTTAAATTTGATACTTTAATTTATTTTAATTTTCAGCTGCTGTCATAACTACAACCATTTTTTCTTCTAAAATATTTATTCGGTTTTCAAGTTCTCCCGATGTTTTTTGGTTGTATACTTTTTCCATAATTTCTATTTTATCAAGTGTTGAAAGTTTTGATTGGTCAAAGTTATATTTCTCAATATTAAAATCATTAATTTGTTTTAATTCTTCGTTTGTATAATAATCTTTCATTTGTCCAGTGTGTGTGTATAAAACATCAATTCTAAATTTAACATTTTCATTAATTTTTAAATTTTCTTTTTGATTACTTTGAGGTTGGGTTGGATCGTATTGTTTATCTACAACTATAAATTTAGCTCCTGGAGTTGTCATAGCCATTGAACACATAAAGTTTAAATTCCCAATTTGAGTTGGTGTAAATGTTACAATTTTATTTGCTCTTCCTAAAAATTCAGTGTATCTAAGTTTTGGAATTGAAATTACTTGAGCACATCCACTTGCTTTAGTTGAATCTATTCTCCATTCAACTGGCATATCTTTAATTATTGTGAATTGAGACGGATAGTAATTATATCCACGAATTTCCATTTCAACTATTTGAACTCCATTTTCAATTTTAACATTATTGTCTAAACTTTCTAAATTATTTGAATTTTGAGTTAATGTATCGTCTCCTGATGGAATATATATTCCTGCTAAGATTAGGCCACTTTGAATTGAAAATATTCCTAAAAATATTACAGCAAGTCCAGCAGTTTTGAAAAAGTAACGCTTTGCAGAACCTTTTAGAAAACTTGATAGTGCTCCAAGAGATAATAAACCAGGTAAAGTTCCTAGACTAAACATTAACATTGTGATTGCTCCAATGAAAAAGTCTCCAGTACTTAGCACATAGATTTGTAGCGCTTGTGTGAATCCACATGGTAAAAAGAAAGTCCCAGCACCTAAAAAAAATGGAGTTTGTGGTTTTAGTTCTTCAGATGAATTCATAATTTTGTGGGAAAAGGATTTTGGTAATTTTGGCATTAAATTTTTAATAAATTTTGGATATAAATCTAATAGTTGTAATCCTAATAATACCATTATTAAACTTGCAATAATTGTTAAAAATCCTGAGGCAGTTTGTGATATTGTGAATAAACTTCCAAATGCACCAATTAGTCCACCAAGTAAAATGTATCCCAGAATTCTTCCTGAATTAAAATAAATATGGGGTTTGAATTTTTGTATTCCTGTAGTATTTTGGTGTTTTTGTGCGTATTTAGCTGTAACAGATAGTAATAGTCCTCCAGTTACTGCTAGGCAACTTGAAAATGCTGCAACAATTCCAATTAAAAATATAAACCAGAAACTCATATTTTCAGTAATTCCAACTGAACTAAATAATTCTAAATTTCCTAAAAGTGTAAATAGTGCTAGAAGTATAATTGTAATACCACCAAGTTCCATGAGATTTCTACCATTAGAGATTTCTTGTTTTCTTTTTTTACTTGATGAGATTTCATAATCTGAGTTTTTAATTATTGATTTTATTTGACTTAAAGCTGGCCTGTTTTTTTTATAATAAATTATTGCTGAACCTCGATTAAAATCTACATCGATGTTTGAGATGGTTTCAATTTTTTTTAATTTTCTTTCTAATAATATTTCACAACTTGAGCAAGTCATACCATCTATTTTTATTTCAAATGAATTTTGTTTATTTGAAGTTTTATTTTTTTTAACCATTTTTATTTTTAAATTTCTTTAATAATGTATTTTTCTTCTTTTAAAACTTGTTTAATTTTATCTAAATTTGTTTTTGTTTTATCAAATTCAATTTCCATTGTTTTAGTTTTTGATGAAATATTTAATACTTTTACATCTTCATCTTCTAAGATGTCAGTAATTAACATTTCGCAACTTGGACAGTGCATTCCAGTAATTTTTAATTTAATTTGTTCCATTTATAATAATATCAATGGATGATACTATACTTATTATGTTTTGATACTATGGGAGAAAGGTTTAAATATGTGGAAATAATAATTAAATTATGTTTAAAATTCGTGATAATGTTTTAAAGTGGATATTTTTTAGTGTTTTGTCAATTTTTATTATTGTAATTGTTTTAACAATGTTATCAGTTTATTATATCGGATCAAATCATACAATTCCAAATTATTTATTTATTTTTGTGGAGTATCATATTTTTTTTATGTTTTTTATTGCGATTTTTGGAGTTGTGTTTGGAATTTTAACTCAAAGTATTACTTCTAAAAAAATTGAAAGTAATGAAAAAAAGTTTGAAAAATTAAAAAAATATTTTTTAAAATCAGTTAGTTATGATGAAAAAAAAGTTATAGATTATTTGTTAATTAATAATGGAGTTTGTACTCAGTATGAATTAACTAAACTTGAAGGATTAAATAAATTAAAAATATCAAGAATGCTTATTGAACTTGAGAAGAAAAAGTTTGTTATAAAAAAAAGTATCGGAAAGATAAATAAAATATATTTATGTGAGGATTTAGTTTCAATTTTAAAACATAAATAGTTTCAATTTTATACCAGATATTTTTAAAGACTGAAAACCATAGTATTATCTAATGGGATTTGAATATTTAGTTAAAATTGAAAATCGAATTCATAAATTAAAAAATTATTTTTATTTATTAGATAAATATTATGATGGAAAAAGCCTTGAACAAAGAACATATTTAGATAATAATGATTTTTTATCACAGTGTGACGGACAAGTAATCACAAGAATTGTGGGGATCCAATATTGTGGAGGATTAACTAAAAAGTTTGATTGTAAGTACCAGTGTGATCCAAATAGTAATGGAATGAGACCTTGCAGTAAATTTTATGATAAAGGAATTGAGTATTATGATAAAGTTATTACAAATTTTTTAAATTTAGATGAAGATGATATTTGTATTGCTGCGAAAATGTCTACTTGTGATATTGATGAAGAGTCTTTAGGAGAGTTAGAAATTAAAGCTCGTAAATTAAATGAGAATATTATTTTTAAACAAAGAGTTTATAATTTTAAAATTAAAAATAATAATTAAATTTATTTTTGTAATTGATTAAATAATTCTTTTTTTAGTTCTGAAAATTTTGAATTTAATTTATAATCAAGTGCAAATTTTAATTTATCTTTAACAAAAACATCTGGGTATATCGATTCATCAGATAAAAAATCATCAGATAAATATTTTTTTGAGTTTTCATTACAAGTTGGAATTTCATAGTTTTGAGCAATAATTGCATTATTTTTTTCTTCAAGTAAAAAGTTTGTAAATAAATAAGCAGTATATTTATTAGGACTAGTTTTTGGAATTACAAAACCATCAATCCATTTATTAGTTCCTTCCCTAGGAATATAATAAGTTAAATTTTCTGAAGTTTCCAATTCAACTAAATCTCCACTATATGCTTGTGCTGCCCACACAGATTCTGATTTAAAAAGGTTTGATAATTCATCTAAATTGTTATAATAACCATATAATACTTTTTTTTGATGTAATATGAAATCTTTATCAGTCTCAAATTCTTGTTTTGTTTCCGGATAAATCTTTGAATTTGTATTCATTGTTGTTGCAATAATTATTTCTTCAATATTATATAGCATCATAGTTTTATTTTGATATTTCTTATCCCACAAAATATCCCAACTAGTTTTGTGATTTGGAATAAATTTTTCATTTACAATAATTCCAGTTGTTCCCCAAACATAAGGTATGAAATAATTTGAATAAGGTTCTGACAATATACAGTCAGAAGATAAATATTTAGTATTATTTAAGTAATTTAAATTTAAATTGGTAATTAATTTTTGATTTATTAATTCAAAAATTTGAGTTTCACTTGTTAAAACTAAATCATATTTAGATAAATCTTTTTCAAATATTTCAGTTTCAATTTCATAAGTGTCGATATTTATTTTGATATTATATTTATTTTCAAATTCGATTAATATTTCAGGAGTCCCAGTATAATCTTCCCAATTTAGAATGTTTAATTCTTTTGAAATAGTTTCAAATTTTTCCAGATTAGTATCATAATTTGATTTAATAAAAAAGAAAAAAAGAAATATAAAAAATAAACTTAAGATTATTAAATAAAATAATTTAGTTTTAAATTTAATCATATAATAATCTAAGAGTTTAAAGTTTAAAATAACTAAGTTTAATATTTAGAATTAAAGTTATATTAAAGTTTGAAAATTAAATTAAATTTATTTTTCAAATTCTCTAAATATAGTAAAAATACTTTTTGAACTTAATCAAAGATTTAGATTAAAAATTATTTTTGGAGTATTTCGAGTTTTGAACTAACGTTCAAATTCTCTAAATATTTTATATTTAGATAACCAGAAAAATATTTTTTCTGAGTACATAATTAAATATGATGAACCAGCAATTGTAATTAATCCAATTACAGTTACCATTGATAATATTTCTTGAGGAATGTGACCAACAGTTATTCCAAGTGTAATTAAAATCAATGAAAATTCTGAAATTTGGGCAACAGTTAATCCACACATGAATCCAGTTTTATGTGAGTATCCTAAATGTTTCATCAAAGTTATTACAATTAAAGGATTTCCAATTAATATAAAAATTGAAAATACAATAATTGGTAAAATATATTTTCCAATATCTTCAAATACCATCTGAGATCCAAGTAATACAAAAAATAGAATTAAGAAAAAGTCTCTTAAAGGTTGGATTTTTGATTCAATGTGTGTTTTATATGGTGAAGATGCTAAACAAATTCCAGCAAGTAATGCACCAATTTCAATTGAAAATTCAAAATAATAAAATAATGTTGATAAGGCAAAACACCAACCAATTGAAAATAATAACATATATTCTTCACATTTTGCAATATGATGAATGATATTTGATAAAATATATCTGGTAAATAATGCTACAACTGTTAGTAGTCCAATTAAACTAAGAACTGTAGTATAAATTAAAGTATGTAAACTTTCTCCTGTTGAGATTGATGAAATAAATAATAGAGCAAATATTACAATTAAATCTTGAACAATTAAAAACCCAATGGAAATTTTTCCATAAGTTTTGTCTGTGTCCCCTTTATCAGTTAATAGTTTCATAATAATAATTGTTGAAGAGAATGTTAAAGCAATTGCAATGTACATTGATGTTGTAGTTGGAAATCCAATTAATTTAGCAATGATAAATCCAAATATACTTGTAAATATCACTTGACCTAGTCCGGTAATAATTGATGCTTTACCAACTTCTTTAAACATTTGAATATTTAGTCCAAGCCCCACAATAAATAATAAAAATGCTATCCCAATATGTGAAAATATTTCTAATGTTTCATTAGATGAAACTAAATTTAAAAAATAAGGACTAATTATAATCCCTGTTAAAATATATCCAATAATTAATGGTTGTTTTAAATAACGAAGAATACCTCCCAAAAGAGTTGCAATCATAATGATTACTGAAATTTCTAAAAATACATTCATAGCCATAATAATATTTTGATTAATTAGTTTTTATTTTTATAATGTCACAAGACGGGGACATAGTTTTAATAAAATAAAAGAAATATATTTGATAAAAATAAAAATATATTAACTTATATGATTATTTATTATTAAATAATTCAAATATTTGTTTAGATTTATTTACAAACCTATTTAATTCTTTTTCTGATGTCATATCTCCATAAACATAGAATAATATTTTATTATTATTTGAAACTATTTGTAAATTATATATTATTTTTAATTGGGATAATTTATTTAATAAATCATTTTTATTAAAATAATCTTTTACTAACATTGAGTCTTTTTTATCAACTGGAACTAAATTAAATTTATCTGAAAATATTTTATTATTTTCAAAATTAATATCGTTTTTTGAGAATTTGTCAGTAAATCTTGTTAAAAAATTTTCATTTTTTAATCTGAAATTAGGAATTATTTTATTTCCAAAATCAAATATTGAAAAATTAATATGTGTAGTTGAAGAACTTTTCCCGTTTGAAGTAGTATATTTATAATTTCCTGAAAGTATATTTGATTCTGAAAATTTATATTTAAATACTCTCTCAATTATTGAATTACTTTTATGAATTTGAATAAACCCATATTGATTAAATATTTCTGAATTAAAATTTTTTGCAGATGAATATTTTTTATCTTGTATTCTATATCTAACATAATCAGTATCTAAAAAATCATATCCATTTTTTAAACAAAATTGATATGTATTTTCTAATTGTTTTCTTTGTAATAATTTCATCCATTTAATTAAAAAAATAATTAGAATAAAAAAAATAATTAATGGAAGATAATTAAGTAATGTGTCTAAATTTATATCCATATTCAATTATAATTATGCTCGTTTTGTTTTAGCTAGTTCATTAAATGTTAATAAACCATTTGAAGTTCCATTTTTTGAAATTAAGGCAGATGAGTTCCAACTTGCGTATTGTAAAGATGCTTTCACTCCATATTTTTTTGTGAAAAAATAAAAAAATGTAGCAGCAAAACAATCCCCTGCCCCAGTTGTATCTACTAATTTTTTAGGCGGTTTACTTCTTTGATAAACTTCTTTTTCTCCATCATAAGCATAACTCCCATTTGCCCCATCAGTAATTACTACTAATCTAGGTCCTAAAGCATATACTGATCTTAAACAACTTGACATATCTCTATCCTCAGTTAAATCTTTTGCCTCATCAAAATTAAATATTAAAACATCAATTAATTTAATTAATTTATTTAAATGTTTTCCTTCCTCTTTAATTAAATAAGCTGAAGGATTATAACAGAACATTGAATTTTTGTTCTTTTTTTTCATTAATTTAATTAATTTAATTTGAGTTACCATAGATTTCCCATTTAAGGCAGTAAGATAAAAATTATTAGAATTTAATTTTTTATATTCAAAATCTTCTAATTCTAAATAATCATTTTGACCACGATATGTAAAAATTACTCTATCTTTATCTTTTGTTTGTAATAATATTGATTTAGCAACTCCTCTTTTTGTTTCCTTAGATTCAATTAATCCAATTTTATTTTTAGATAATGTTTTATCTAAAACTTCTCTAAATTCAGTAGATAATTTTCCTAAATATCCAACACTCGATTGTAATTTAGTTAAAGCTATAGATACATTAATTCCACCTCCACCATTTGAAAGTTTAAAGTTTTCTTTTACTTTTATTTTTTCTCCAATTTCAATTTCTGATAATTTTTCCGGAATGTCAACTTTAATATCTACAGTGTTTGATCCTAATACAATAAAATCATAATGTTCTTTTTCGTGTGCTTTAAAGGAATCTTTAAGTGTTTGGAATGATGGAAGTTTAATATTTGATAAATGTTGAACTAAAGCACCTCCAGCTAAACTTACATAGTTAATTTTCTTTAGATAATTAAACATTTTAGCAGCAGTTACAGAGTGTCCACCACCCATAAATGTGAAACCTCTAGCATGAGTTAATATTTTTAGAATTTGTTTAGTTCCTTTTTCAAATTGTTGTTCTTCAAAATTACCTTGAGGTCCTTTGTAATATATTGAACCTGCTTTAATAATTGATTTTTCAAATGAGTTTATTGTTAAAGACCCAATGTCTTGAATTAAATATTTTTTAACTAATTCTTGATTTTCTGGTTCTTCTAATTTATCAACTGGAATTTCAATTCTTGATTTTCCATCAAAAATTACAACATCACTTGGTAGTTCAAATTTTGAATTATATTTTTCAAAAATTTCTTTAAATTTGTCAATTTGATCAATATATTTGTATGCAATTAATAAATCTTTTTTACATCCAATATCATATCCTTTACAGATTAAACCCATCTCACCAATAACTCCACTTAATAAAATTTTATCCACAGATTTATCAAGTAAAGATTTTTCAATTAATAAAATTAAATCATCAGGCTTTGCACCTCCGAAAATAAATGTATGAGGTTTTTTAGTTTGAGTTAATTTATCTAAATGAAGCATTTCTCGCTCCATACTTCTTCCAGCTAAAATTGGAATATTTTTTGGTCCAAGTACAGATTTGTGTTTTCTGTGAGATACTGAGAAAGCATCAAAAATATAATAATCAAATAATTCAAATAATTTATCTAATTTGTTATCTTCTTTTTCTAAATTTGTTTCATCATCAAAAAATCTTAAATTTTCTAGTAATAAAATTTCACCATTTTTTAATTTTGGAACTTTTTTAGAAATTGTTTCTGAGTAAATATCTTTTGTGAAAGTAATCTTTTTGTTTAATTCACCCTCCATTAATAGTTGATGATTTTTTAAACTTAAACAGTCTGGTTTCCCATTTCTTCCTTGGTGTGCTAAAATTACTACTTTAGCCCCACCTTTTGTTAATTCACGAAGAGTTTTACAAGCTCTCGCAATTCTTTCATTATATACAATTTTCCCATTTATGATTGGAGAATTAATATCTAATCTAATACCTACAACTTTACCTTGCAGATTAAAATTATCTAATGTAAAATGTTTAAACATAGAATAATATTGAGATATTAGTTTATAAAATAATGTTTGTGTGTGAAGTAGTATAATATATAATACTATTATTGATAAAATCAAAAAAATAGTTAAAAAATAAATTTAATTTGAAATAATTATTGATATATAATTGATTTTTCCAAAAATTTTGAATTTGATGAAATTAAAACATTGTATGCATTCCCACTTGTTAGATTACATTTACTTAAATCAAGTTTGTTAATTCCAGTATTTTGTGATTTAATTGAATTCCAGTATAAAATATCTAGTTCAGAATTTGATAATGTTCGATTATATATTCTAACTTCATCAATTGTTTGAGGTCTAAATACGTTTTGACCCTGGACTGGTGAAATTCTAGCTCCAAAAATTAATGGAGCAAGAACCGAATTTAATGGTTCAGTTTTATCAATGGAAACTCCAACAATCCCATTTAAGTATATTGATCCATAATATGAAGAATTAAATGTGAAAGCTTGAAAATTAAAATTATTTTGAGATAAAGAGTCACTATTTGAGAATATATGTCCGGCAAACCCAATTGATGTGTGTAAGGCAATTGCTCCAGAGTTTGGATCTGAAGGATGATTTGAACCTCCACTATACATTGACCACGACCTATTTGAATTTGAAACTGTGTCCTTAGTTACAATTTGACAACCTCCAAACCAATAACATTTGTGAATTACAACTACTGTGAAATCGGAAGTTAAATCTAATGAATTTGAATGAGGGACTTGAATATAATCATCAATTCCATCAAAATCTAATGCATTACCTAAATCTCCTTTAACTAATTGAGGAATTGTATTACCATCTGAATTTGAGATATTATTATCTAAAACTAATCCATCATTGCCTAGTCCAGAATAATCTAAAATTTTTAAAGTTCCAGAATCATTAATAACTTGATCAAAAGTCCAATAACCAACAAGTCCTGTTAAATTTAAATCTAATTCTTTTGATAATGTACATAATACATTACCTGAAGGTTCAGTAATTGATAATGATTTTAGTTCAGTATTATCTGAAGAACTTTTCAAATATAAGATGTCATCAATAACTCCCTCAATTTTTAATTCTGAACTTTGAGAGGTTTGAGTTTCAACATCAACTAAAGTAGAACTTGAAAAATTAGAAAACCAACTTTGAAAACCAACTACAGCCATAACTGATACGACTAATAAGAGGGCCGTTGCTACAACTGGAGAAATTGCTTTTTTATAAAACATAATTAAAAAAATAATTTATTAATTTATAAAAATTATTAACTTATAAAAAATATAAACTTAAAAAATAAAGAATTAAACCTTTAAGGTTTAAATGAAAAATAAACTAACAATAATTAAGACCATAATAATTGAAATTCCAACAATTAAATAAACTTGAGTTTGTTCTAATTCTTGTCCAAATAAATCAAATGTTTTTGAGTCTAAGTCAATTGTTTGATTCCCATTGTTATCATCTTCAATTGGTTTAATATCAATTCCTGTGGAAGCTCCATTACAATCTTTTACAATAATTGTACTTGTATCTTTTAAGAAGAACCCATCATATAATACTTTAGTTTGTACTTCATAACTTCCTTCTTCTAAGTTTGTTAATTGTAAATTAAAATGTTGTTGGAATGTTTCATCTACATCGATATTAATATCTTTGATTTCTTTTTTAATTCCAGTTCCAATAATTTCAGTTACAAAAGTTGCTTTTTGGTCATATTTACCAGTATTTTTAGCTTTAGCGAATACATATAATGAATCATCACATTTAATAATATTTTGTCCAATTCCTGCACTTTCTAAAGATAATTGGTTATCTGGTCTTGTGATATCAATTTCTTCTAATTCAGTGATTGAACCGTCATCATAAGTTAATGTTAATTCTAATGTGTGTGTTCCATCTCTTGCAGATTCTGGAATTTCAAATCTTAAAATATCAGTTCTTGTTTGTCCTGAAGTTAATAAAAATGAATTTGTAGATTCAATAATATCAGTATTTCCTAAATCAATTCCAATTAATGTTCCAGTAACTTTAACATTTTTTTCAGTTTTTGATCCTTGGTTTTTAATTTTAATAGATACATCTAAATTTTCATTTTGGTTTACTTTTTCTTCAAATTCAACTTCTTCAATATATACATCTCCAATTACTTTAATTTCTAATCTTAAAGTATCGTATAATTTTCCTGAACTTGATTCTAATCTAATTTCCCCAGAATATACTCCAGTTTTTGCATTATCTGGAATATCAATTGTTAATTCTAAATCTTCATAATCACTCTCATCAACATCTAAATCATCAAAGCTAGTTAAATCTACAATTGATTTGTCTAATTTAAAATCATTATAAGTTTCTTCTAAATCATCATCCATTACAAGTACTAATCCACGAACATTAATATCTCCAGTATTTTCAACTCTAATTTCATAATCATCAACTAAATCACCTGGTTCACCTACAATTTTTAATAATCCATTTTTAACATAAAAATCGTTAGCAAATTCGATTTCAATATCTCCACCTTCAACATCAATTTCTAAATCAAATTCAAATTCATATCCTTCAGATGTTTCAACGATTACTTTTCCTTCGTATAAATCTACTTCAATTCCTTTAGGCACATCAATTTCAATTTCAACTCTTTCGGAGTCATCAATATCTAAATCAAATCCGTCATCATCAATTTCAATATCATTTTTTTCGATTTCATCACTATAGTCTTTTCCATCTAAGTCAAAAAATTTAAATTTTAAATTGTTTAAGTCAACTGTTCCATCATTAATAATTTTAAAAGATTTTGTTTCTTTTTCATTAATATCAGATTTCATACTAACTTTGTTATTATCAACACTTAATTTTAATGAAGCCCCAGGTAATTGGATTACATTTAATGTTGTTGTTGATACTTCAAATTCTGATGAATTTGTTGAATCAGTTACAGTTACATCACCCACATATGTACCAGCATCAATTGATGAGGCTGTATATGTTGCATTAAAGTTTCCAGTTTGACCAGCTAGAATTGTAATTGAACTTACAGTTAAACTAGTTGATACAGAATCTCCTGAGACAGTTGGGTTTGTTTTTGCAATATTTGCAGTTAAGTCAGTTGCCCCTGAGTTTGTAATTGTATATTCAACAGTATGAGCATTTCCACCAATTGTTAAACTTTCTGTTACGGAAGTTGGGGAAATATCAAAACTTGATGCCGCATTAACAAATGTTAATGTAAATAATACTGTTACAAATAATGTAACGAATTTATTGAATTTTGTTTGAACCATTTTGAATTTTTATTATATTACTACTCACTAATTAATACTTTATAAACATTTTGATAATTTCAACTTGTTTTTACCAAAATAACGCTTAATTTTGCTTAGATTTATTTATTTTAAATGTATAAATTAGAAATAAATTGAATAAATTTTAAAAAAATATTACTTTTAAAAAAATTATAGAATAAATAAATTTGGAGTTAAAATATTGAATTTTTATATCTTGGATACTTCAAAGTATGAATCAATATAAAAAATAACATTATTTCCATTTTAAAAAATAAATTAAAGAATCTTTGAATATTTAGCTGTTAAAAAAATATTTCAGAGAAAGTTTAAGCAAAGTTTTATAATTAAATAAATGTAAGATATAATATAATGAAAAAAAAAGAGAAAGTTCTTAATTATTTTTTGTCAATTGGTTTTATTTTATTTTTGACAATATTTTTAAGTTTGATTGTTATTATGAGTAGATTTGTATTATCTGGTGTTACACCAATTGGAGCTCATGTGCAATCTACTCAAACTCTTTTAGAAGATATTGAACAAGTTCAAAAAGTAGCTTCTTTAAATATTGCTGATAGTTCAAATACAACAATGAATAGAATAGGAGTTCATGAAAGGTATTCTAGTTTTAATGAGTTGAATATTGAAATATCTAAAATTAGTTATTTTAATTCAGAAGAAGATAATTCAGTTATTTCAATAACTTTTGATGGGAAAGTAGGTTCAAGTGATGGAGTTTATTATCTGGAGAAAGGAGTTGGTGAATTAAGTAAAGGAGATTTTGTAGCTTTTAAGGTTAATGGGATTTTAAAAACAGGTAAGTTTTTAATTTTAAATAATAATTTGATTCATATTTCATCTAATGATGATATATTAAAAATTAATTATAATCAATTATTAGGAGAAATTTTTTATATTGAGTCAAATGAAGAAAATTAATGTTAATTTGATTAAAAATAATTTTGTTTTAGAGGAAAACTCTTGGCAAAGTTTGAATTCTAAAGGATTTGGTACAAAAATAGATCATTTATTTACTTTAAATATTTATGAAGTTTTATTTTTATTAAATAAAAATAAGATTGAAGTTTTTGATTTAAAGTCAAATATTTTAGAATTCGAGATTATTTTAAAAAAGTTTAAGGTTGATTTTAATGTATATTTAGTTTATTGTGATTTAACTAAAAAAGGTTATAATGTGAAGTCTGGACTTAGGTATGGAGTTGATTTTAGAATTTATGAGAAAGGTGTTGGAGTAGGTGAGGGGCATTCTGAATGGCTTGTTAGAGTATTTTCATATAAAGATAAATTTAATATTTCCGATTTTGCAAGTTTTAATAGAGTTTCCCATTCTACAAAGAAAAAATTATTAAATTCAATTGTTGATATTGAGAATGATGTAACATATTTTGAGTCTAGTTGGACTAAGATGTGATAATTAAATTTATAAGTGTTTAAATTACAAATGTAGTATGGTTATTTTTTATGATGGTGAGTATTCTGGTTTGAATACATCTTGTGGACATGGAATTTTATCAATTGCTGCAATTGATGGAAATAATTCTGAAGATAGATTTCATAAAGAATGTAAATTAAAAAAATATCAAACATATGATAAATTTTCATTAAAAATTGTAGGTGTTGATGAATTTGAGATTTATAATGGAGAAGATAGAGAATCATTGGAGGATATAATGGGAGATTTTAATGAATGGATTTTAAAAGTTAATAATGGGAAAAAATCTTGTTTAGTTTCTCAAAATAATCCTAAAGATTTGGAACAGTTATGGAATGGATTTCAAATTGTTGGAATTGAAGACCCATTACATTACAGAAATTTAGATTTGCATTCTGTTGCGATCGCATATCATTTATTAAATAATATTGAAATACCTTCTAGTGATAAATTGGAGAGTAATTTGAGTTCAACTTATTTATCTGAATTTGTAGGTATCCCTGATGAACCTAAACCTCATTCAACAGCATTAGCAGGAGTTTTACAAACTGCTGAGATTTATAACAGATTAATGTTTGGAAAAAAACTATTGGAAGAATTTAGACAGTTTGAAGTTCCAATTTATTTATTAAAATAATTATGTTAGAAGATACAGTTTTAATTTTTAAATAGTTATAATTTTATTTAATTAATATTTTTTTAATTTTATTATATATAATGGAATTAACAATTTTTTTGATATTTTTGATTGCTTTAGCTGGGTTAATTAAAGGATTTGTAGGATTTGGTTTAAGTTTAATTTTAATTTCAGTTTTACTTGAAGTAGGATTTGCTCCAATTGAATTATTACCTATTTTAGTGCCTTTGTTTGTTGTTTTAGATATTTTATTATATTTTGAGAATAAAGAATTTGTAAAATTAGATTTTAAGGAGAATTTTACTTTACATCCAACAACTTTGATGACTTTATTTATTGGAATTATCAGTGGAGCCTATTTATTAACGATAGTTGATGGGAGTATTTTAAAATTAATTTTTTCAATATTAGTTTTGATTACAATTTTCTTTTTAATTGAAAAAGTGGATTTACATCAAATGAGAATCCCAAGTGAACGATTAAATGGTATTTTTGGAAGTATTGGAGGAATTATGACTGGAATGTTTACTTTAAATGCAGTACCTGTTTCAATTTATTTATTATTTCATCAGTATCCTAAAAATAAATATATGGGAGCATTAGTTACGTTTTTAATTTTTTCAGATATAATTCTTGTTGCTGTGTATTTGTATGGAGGTATGTTTACATATCAAGGATTTTTAATTTCCATAAAATTAATTTTAATTGTCCTTGTTGGATTTTTTATTGGTACTTATATACGTAGAAAAGTTAATTCAAAGTATTTTAAAGCAATAGTTATATTTATTTTAGCAGTTAGTTCTGTTAAATCTATTATTGATTTTTTTTTATTTTAGAATAAAATTTTTGTTTTTAGAAATATTATTAGTTTAATATAGTAAAATTTTTACTTTTTATTTATAATTAGAAATAATTGTTATTTGTTTGAAAAAAATAAATTAAAAATTTATTCTTCGTCTGAAGAAGATTCTTCTTCATCAGCTAAGATTTTTACATCAACAGCCATAGGTCCTCTTTCACCATCTTGTACTTCAAATGATACTCTTTGATCGTCTTGTAAGTTTTGGTTACCTTCAATTTTAGAAATGTGTACGAATACATCTTTCCCTTCTTGTGGTTCAATAAAACCAAATCCTTTTTCTTCGTTAAAAAACTTTACTTTTCCTTCCATTTTAAAATTTGTTGGAAGAAATTTTACTATTGTTACTCTTCACTTCCATTAATAAAATTAAATATGCCTTAGTATTTAAAGCTTTATATTTATGAGGTAGGGAAAATTATTATTTAATTTACATAAATTGAAGTTAAAAGTCTAAAAAAGGTAGGTTTAATGATAATATGTGATTATTAGATAAAGATTAGAAAATGTGTTAGTAGTGAAAGATATATAAAGGGTCATAGACTTATTTTTATTAATCAAAACAATAAATTTATATTTATTTTAGTTTTGAGGTTTATGATACACATTAAAAATTACTCAAAGGTAATTTTTAGCGTATTAAATACAAATTTAATATTTAAAATGGTAGAAATCGATGAAAAACAAGTTTTCGCAATTATTGCAAAAGCAAAAGAATCTGGTTCAATTAAGATCGGAGTTAATGAAGTTACAAAGGCAATCGAAAGAGGACAAGCTAAATTAGTAGTTGCTGCTAATGATGTTTCACCTGCTGAAATTGTTGCTCACTTAGAAGGATTATCCACTGAGATGAAGGCAGTTTACGCTGCTGTTGGTACTAGAGCTGAATTAGGAGCTGCTGTTGGTTTAAAGACTACAACTGCAATTGCTGTTACTGATGCTGGTGCTGCTAAGAAAGATTTAGAAGCTTTAGTTGCTTCTATGTCAGAAGATGCTCCTGTAGCAGAAGAAAAGGCTGAAGAGAAGGCTGAATAATTTTAGGTATTTAAAATGGCTAAAAAGAAAGAAAAGGCTGTAGTAGTAGAAAGTATCCCTGGTACTGTTGAAACTATTGTCGGTAACGCATCTGCTAAGGGTGGTGTTACTCAAGTTAGAGTAAAGGTTATGGCTGGAAGAGATGAAGGTAAAATCATTACTAGAAATGTTAGAGGACCAGTTAAAGTTAATGATGTATTAATGATGACTGAGACTGAATACGAAGCAAGAAAGATTTGGAAGAAGTCTGCTACTGGAGGTAAGAAATAAAATGGTTAAATGTTCATTTTGTGATGCTGAAGTACAAAAAGGTTTTGGAAAGATTTTCGTTAGAGATAACGGACAAGTTCTAAACTTCTGTTCTATGAAGTGTGAAAAAAATATGCTTGTATTAAAAAGAGATGCAAGAAAATTAAAGTGGACTGGTTTCTACCAAAAAGGTGGAATGAAGGCAAACTTAAAGAAATAATTTTATTTCTTTTTTATTAAATTACAATTAATTATTATTTCTAAAAGTTTATATATTTGAAAACATATAATTTTATTATGACTTTAAATAGTATTAGATATATCTATTCTAAAGAAAACAGTGAGTTTGAGTATAATTTATTTAGAAAACACAGTGGCATTAGTAAGGATGATAAATTTATTTTAATTTCTCAAGATAATTTTAATGAAATTTTAAAATTAGAAGAATATCTATTTAGAGATACTTATAGAGATATTGCTAAAGCTTGGGCTAGAAAAAATTGTGATTTTAATAGTAATTATGAATTAAGTTTTTTGGTTAATGAGTTATTAGATGATAAAAAAAAATTAAAAAAAATTGTTTCTGAAAACATTAATTATAATTTAAGTAAAAAATCTAATATTTGTGAATTGTTAGAAAATGATGATTTTGATAAACCTAAATTTTATAATAAAGGTAATTTTAATCAAAGAAACCATAAGTATAATCAGAGAATGTCTCAATTATATAATTCTCATAAAAAAAGAAAATAATTAACGAAATAGATCATTAGTATATTATTTATTCATCAATTTGGTGATGAATTAAACATCTTGATTGATAAGTATTATTTTGTCCTTCAATTGCAATTACTGGGTCACTTTTTTTAGCTGGTTTTCCATTAATTAGTCTTTGTGTTCTAATTGATGAATTATTACATCCAGAATATTCACAAATCCCAGTTAGTTTGTGGACTTTTGTTGCTAATGTCATAAGTTGTGGAACTTGTCCAAATCCCACACCTGAAAAATCAGTGTCAAGTCCTGCAACAATAACGTGAATTCCTTTTTTTAAAATTGTTTCAATAGTTTCCACAATTTCATGTGAAAAAAATTGAATTTCATCTATAATTAGTAAATCTAAATCAGAGTTTACATATTTTAAAATTTCTATTGGATTTGTTTCATCTACAATTTCACAACTTTGAGAAATTTCTGAAAATCTTGATTTAATTAGACTATCTCTTGTATCAACTTTTGGTTTAATAAATTTAAAGTTACAATTTTCAATATATTTAATTTTATCAATTTTGTATAAAATTTCTCTAGTTTTTCCAGATTTCATAGGTCCACAATATACTTCTAAACTCCCTGGTAAAATATGATGATAATTCATTATAATTAAATTTTAAATTTTAAGGTTTTAAA
>JAYJMJ010271361.1:0-12843 GCA_036873875.1 Laminaria ephemera | reverse complement strand
TTGAAATTTGCGATGGGTTTTTGGTGTGTACCCAGCCGGGAGGCAGTTGTCTGATTATATAGTGAGTTTTGGGACTATAGTCCTAATACACTCATTTCGACCCTATTTCACCAGCTGATGCCCGTTTGATTAGTGTGGTGAAACTCCACTAGTTACGGCAGCTGGGTGCGGATTTTCGGGTTGATGTTGGAGATTTGTTGTTTTGGGACTGCCGTCCTAGTACACTCATTTCAAACCTATTTCACCAGTTGAAGTCCATTTGATTACTGAGGTTCAATTCCTCTAGTTACGGCAGCTGAGGGGTGATTGCTGGTATGATGTTGGAGTTTTCGGATTTTGGACTTCGGACTTTGGATTTTGGTTCTGGGAATTTGGATTTTAGAGTTCAAATTTTGAATCTTAGGTTTTGGAGATTGATTCTGGATGTTGTCCCTGGATTGTGATTCTTGGTTTTTGGAGTGACCTTCAGGGACTATGGTACCGCAATCTTTCTGTCACAACAGTGCAGGGAGGATATGGATTGACCGTATTTTTCATTGACCCGTTTTACTTTGAGGAAATGATAATATCGTGTCATGCCGTACCAATTACAAAGCAGGGAGCCTGTTGATTGTCCTTTGGTGGTACGGATATGACAATGGTTGATGATATTAGGGAGTTCCTATGGTAGATTGGCTCTATTGTTATGGGAGATTCATAGCGGAATATCCCCGGGTCGACGGCTTTTCCCGCCGGATGGTTTTCCCTGGTGGCTTTCACTTTACGCTTTGCTTGCTTTCTACTTGACAACTTCTACTAGACTTCTATATTCGGATGATGTCTTCGTGGACGCTCGAGGAGAGCGCTTAATATAAATTGATACTTCTACTCTTCTCTGTCGGCAACCGACCCCACTACCAAGCTACTGTCCGCCAGCGGGTTAACCCTTTGAGACTCCTCATGTCAGGAAACAGGGTGGCACACGCGCCAGTTAGGGTGCTGCGTGTGATACTTCGATCGCGCGTGCGACGGTGTGTAGGTCCTCATGAAGGATATACTTCGAAGTAGGTCGGTGACTCCCCTAAGTGCTAGTACCAGGGTCAACAGGACGATGATGCGTAGGGCTTTCGGCGTCGCACTTGCTCTGAGGGAAGACCCCGACGGAGTGGAGGGCACATGTTTTCGTTGGGTATTGTATACGCTATACGATAGGGGTAGCACCGAAAAATTCTTAGGCTCCTCGCTTAAGGAGCGCTCTCTACCTCACCCAAACACTGATATTGATAAAAAATGGAAATGCAACCCAGTGAACTAATCCTACGGCCCAGTCATAAAACGAGTACTGTTGTAAAACACCAACGGTATTCCAACGATTTTGGGTAGTTCCTAAGTTGAGGAGCCCCGTCAGTCAGAAAGGAATAAATTCGCCAAAAAGAGGTGCAGTACCTCTATCGTAGCACGCGTCCAATATGCAAAAACAGTAGCGCTGTTGAACGGAAAGGCCAACTTCTGCGATAGAGGCAAAAGAGGGCTTTGTTCTCAGGAACACAGGAGCAAAAGGGCTGCGAGTACGAAATTCAAAATTTGCAAACTGTTAACAGTGCTTTGCCAACGGGGGTGGTACGTGTAGTAGCTCGCCCCCCCCCCCTCGCGCTCGCCCGTCCGCCCACCAGGTCGACCGTTCAAGTTAAGGCCTCCCGACACCACTCAGCGTAAAGGGGCGACTCAAGCGTCCTAATCCGTTTCACGAAGGACTTCAGTGGGGCGGCAGGGTCTAACTGTGCTGCTCCAGCCGCCGAGCCCGCTTGCGCTTGAGAGCCCGCCCCCGACGCCGCTTTGGAGAAGTCAAGCCGTTTTTCCGGCAGTCCTGAAGGAACGTCTGGAGGTTTGGTGGTGCAAGGAAGAGAGGGGAAGGGAGGGCGTCGCTCATACCGTTGACAGCGGTGGGAGCAGCACGTGGACAAATTTAGGGCTTGCAGTCATTTCCGGTAGGCTTGGTTGAACGGAGCTGACAGCCGCGCGAGGTCTCGAGTTATCGGTACGAACTGGTTTAGTCCCTAGTCCACACACTAGGGGTTACCCACCCCAGCCATATGGGTTACCCACCTCAGATGTAGGAGTTACCCACCCCAGACATACCGGTAGGGGGTACCCACTCCAGACCTAGGTGTTACCCACCCCCGACCTAGTGGTTACCCACCCCCGACATGGGGGTTACCCACCTCCGACATAGGGGATACCCACCTCCGACATAGGGATTACTCACCCTAGGCATAGGGTTACCCGCCCCAGACATCGGCGTTATCCACCTTAGACAGAGGGGCTACCCACCTCATGTATAGGGGGTACCCACTCCCGAACTCCCGACATAGGAGTTACTAGCGTGTTTGCGATGTACCAACTTTGGTTGGGTAGGAGTTGGGTAGGAAAACATATAATAATAGCATTGAAACCGTCGAACGCCACAATCCAAGGTCAATCCAACCCACGAAAAATCAGCGAAAAATTAGGTTAGAAATACGTTTTCCTACCATTTTTATATTTTCTAACCTAATTTTCTCGTGGGTTAGTTGACCTTGGGCTATGACGTTCGTCGGTTTCAATACTATATTTTATGTTTTCCAACCCAAACAGAATTTGGAAATCGCAAACGCCCCACTCACCCTAGATACAAAGGGGTAACCCACCCCAGACATAGGGGTTACCCACCCCAAACATAGGGGATACCTACCCCAGACATCGGGGCCACCCACCACTGAAATGGTCTTCAATCGACGCTGGGAGCAGCATGTGGATTAATTTAGGGTTTCAAAATACCGAGTCCGGATCGGCTTGGAATCGTTTCCGGAAGGGTTTGTTGAACAGAGCCCAGGACCGCGCGAGGCCCCGGGTTGTCGGCACGTACTGGTTCAGTCCTTAGGTTGTACTTTAGGGGTCACCCACCCCAGACATAGGGGTTACCCACCCCAGATAATAGGGGTTTAACTACTGCAAAGATGACCTCACACTAAATCCAACTAGTTTCCCCCCCAAAACGTGGCAGTTCCAAAAAGTTAAAGATAGTATAGCTGTCGCTAGGAACTCGCGCAGCAGGATATTTGCATATGTCGTCAACTTGTCTGCGTTGGTGGATGATGGGCGCTTGTTGGTGTTCGTTTTTGTCTCATGGCCTATTATCTACTCTGTGGTCACAAGATAGGTTCCAGAAGTTACGTACTGGTACTACTACTGCAATACGTAGATTGTTGACACTAACGCTGCACGTTGTCGGATGGCAAACGAAATAACAATACGTAGACAACAACGAATTTTTAATTTAAAAAAAAAAACGTGCTCGAACGTACACATAAGTAGTACACGAGTACGTATGCAGTACTTCGAAGTATACTGTACTGCTCGTACTGGGAAGAAAAAGTCAAGGAGCATGTATGCCAGGAGACGGCAGCTCTGGGGGCCATCAGTTAAATTTTAGGGTATCCCATATCAAACCTAGTATTTTGCGTCTAGAAGGTTGTCCGTCATACATTACGTCTAGACGGTCGTCCGTCACAGGCCGAAATTGCCGTTTAACACGGCCGTCCGTCACAGACCAAAATTGTCGTCTCCGGACATAAGTGCTAGACAGGCTTGCTTCCGAAGAACGTACGAGCACAAAACAAAAAATTACGAGCAAAAGAAGACAGCAAAAGCAGCCGCAGCACAGCAGCAGCAACAGCAGCAACAGCAGCTCCAGAATCAGCTGTGGTGGTGGCGGCGGCGGCTCAGAAAAGGAGATACGAAAGCAGAAGCATTTGCAGCGGCAGAAGCAGCCGGTCCTGGGGTGCTGCTTGGGAAACACGAGACACCACCAACACCACCACCACCATCACAGAAAACCAACATAGAATTCGGCTTCAGCCATCTCGAAAGGGCTTCCTATTTTCTTGGCGTCGTCACAATTAGAAACTCGCATTCGCTCGTAATAACGTTCACCTGCGCGAGTACATAACCCATGCGTTCTAACATTCATACAAGTACGAAATAAACAGAAGGTACCCCGCGCCTTCAAACCCAAGCCGCAACAAGAGGAAAAGCCCTACGAAAATCATCGAAGCACACACGCATTCATCCCCCTGACGAGCGTCCGGAAAAAACGGCCACGAACCTTCTGGCACGCCGAGACGTGTCGTTGCCGTAGCCGTTACTGGGGACCCATCGCTGTTGCAAACTCCCCCTGCACGCGTAGGGGAAACCTGTTTTCTCTTGCCCTTGCTCCCCTCTCCCCGGTCCGCCGAGCCTGGAGCACTCATGCGGAACGCCTTCGCAATGTGTTCGGTGTCCGCGAGCCCGCACTTTCTCTGAGAGCAGGGAGGAGAAGCAATGGTCGGGCAGGGGTGGCTTTCCTTTTAACCCAGCAGCTACTAAACGGGGTTAACATGGTGGGCGACTCCACCAATGCACAAGCCGTTAAATTATGGAAAAACGACGACCTTCGGCAGACCGGGTCGGTGTACCTCCGACGGGTGGGTAAAAATGGCACTTAAGCTCACCGCACTTCCACGTATGTGTCGTGTGTCAATTTGTATTGTGAATCGGAGCCGATTCACCGAATTAATCGGAGCGATTTAGATCGGAATCGGAATCGGCAAATCGGGACGATGTTTTTACTGATGTTTTGCCAGTGTCACATCCGTTGGTACTGCCCTCAAAAACACTCATTTTCGCACGGATTGTGAAGAGAAATGAAGACAAATGGCCACAAACTCGCTGCGCCCGCCCGATATACCAGCGATATATCGGCTTTGTCGCCGATATATAGTATATCGGCTTTGTCGCCGATATATAGGATATCGGCTGCGCCGAAAACCGATGTTTTAAATACCAGTAAACACAGTCGATTCGCAATGCTATCAATTTGACTCGGTTGCCGAAACAACTGTGCTGCCGTGGCAACGGAAGCGCAAGCTGCAGCGACTTACGGCTGCCGTGGCCACGGCAGCACGAGCGCAGCGGCGGCGGCCTCGGATTGGCGTAGGTATCCTGAAGACCTGGACTGGACGGATGATACCGTATAAATACGCAAGATAGCACACTCCCTCGGACGAAATTCAAAGAGGATTTTCTCGACAACGGGGACAGTGCAAACGCCGAGCGATGCGTCTACGAAAAGATCTCGACGAGAGCTTTCGAAAGCCACAACTTTCGTCGTGTGCGCCCCTCCTGGTTTAGAGAGAAATTTGTCTCTGAAAATAATCCCAGGGGATGTGTTATCTTGCGTATTTCATACGGCGCACAGCAGTGCTGGACTTAAAAGCGTGCGCATCGCCGCGCTGCGGGGGCTACTACGCTTGGACGTTGTTCCCATCGTGACAAGTCCAAGGAGCACAGCGTTAATAGGTCTGCGATCAAACTGTACGCAGCTCGCGTTTGTATATTGAAATTCGCATCGTTTTCACTCCATTGTGATAGCTACCATACGGCAGTGTGATGCTGTCGAATGCGCTGGCTACGGTACTTTATCAACCTCGCTACATACGTGCTTTATTAATAGGATAGTTTTGCAAGACAATTTCGAATCGACACGCCCCCACGGGCACCACTCCAGCCCCTGTCAGGTGAAAAAAACAAAAGAGGCTGCTGAAGCAGCGGCGCGCCCTTTAACCTAACTCCCGCCATGCAGAACCCACAAGGGCCCACAACTCACAGCCGTCATGGCAACCAGACACGAAAAGCTAAAATCATTTTGGGATCCCGGTATACCGACCAAAAAGGAGTGCGGCACTATCAAGCGTCTAGGAACAGTGCGCAGCCGCACGAGAATCCCCATGCTGTGCGCGCGCCGTACAGTTTTTCTTGCACTGCAGTCCGGACACACCCCCTACCCCGCCTGCTTCGTGCGGTCGACGCTGTAATCGTCCTTTATCTTCCACACGTTTTCCCTTTCAAGTCCCGAAGGGGCTACGCTATACCAGGCACGCTGTTTTGACGCGCTACAGAAGGCGCCCGCTATCAATCAAGCAACGCCACTTTGGCGTCGAGGCTCAATGTATTATTCTGTCGCCACCATTGAGCACAGGCTACTACGGCTATTATATGGGATTTAGTACAGCACCTGACCCTGAGCACCATTTCTTAGTAGTCAAATTTCTTGTTTTATCGTGAGAAAAACGATAAAACGCACCACCGTTTCTTCGGTCAAACTTCCTGTTTATCGCGAGAAAACAAGCCTCAATTTCTTACAACCGAAGTTGTTAACCCTTTTAGAATTGCGAATCTTATCCCGCACTAATTTCGAGTAAATTTTCCCAAAAACGTGGGTACACTTCCGAAGGGATTAAGAGCGGGCGCCCTCTGTAGGGCCAATGAGCCGTTGGTCGAAGCACGCGAAGGGCCATCGCACCGTTCTCCGGGCGAAACACACAACTACAGTAGCGGTCCCTCTATAGTGCCTGTATGTGCCAGCCGGAAATACCGGCACTATAGCGGCAACAGTCACTACTCCGCATACTGCCACAGCTGGTTGTTCCCATGTATGTCAAGCGATTTCACAGGCACTATAGCAGGCAACCGGCACTACTCAACCGGCGCTATAGAGGGACCTCTGCTGTACAGTACCGCTCACCACGACGTCGACGCAAATCTTGTCGAGATCTTGAACGCTCATCTTCGCCTCGGCTGCCACGGATTTGCGCACCGCTTGAACTTTAATCTGCGCCGCGAGAGAGAGAAAAAAACATTGTAAAAACTATAAATACACCCCAGCTCCGTCTCGAAAGGGATGCGTGGTCAATGGTCAAAAGACTAAGGCAAGAAACAAATGAGTACGCCCCGCCCCCCCCGCCAGCTGTGAGATCGAGGATTTTGTCGAAACTCATATTTGCAAGCTGTGGGTGATACTTGTTATGTACCGCCACCTTGGAACTGTTTCCTGTTCGGCAAAAGACGACTGGTCGCAACCTACCACACGTCGGACAGATCATGTCACCGTACAGATCACACAGAACAATTCTATGGGCCTCCATGATCTGCACAAGTCCCCACGGGGCTGATCTACATGGTCTGAATGACCCGTACATAATTCCGCAGTAGTGATCTACGGGGTGCGGTCATTGTTACCATGCGTGTACCCGGGTTTGTAAGCACACTGTACCCTGATATGGTACGACCTATTTAATTCCGTACACGTTTCCACATGGTGACCTGTAGGATATTTATGGTGTATACACATGTCCCAACCCATTGATCTGTACGATCAAGGTCAGGCAGATCGTGAGCTGTCCGACGTGTCCAACATACGTAGCGTATGCCGGGGCCCACTGGTGTCGCGTCGCGACGTGGCAACCTCAACCGTAGCCGTGCCTGCCCAACTGCACCGCAGGGCAAACGCCACGGTAGAGGGGGTCACTTTTAGGGCTCGCGCGAGTGGCTACCGCACTTCTTTGCAACCTTAAGCTTTTCAGATTTTCGGTTTCGCGACAAACACCGTCGCCGTGGAAGTGCTTGTTTCGCTGCGCCAACAACTTACTTTTTCAAGGCTGTTTTTGAGCGACGCACATAATCATTCTCGCGAGTGGCCTATACTATTAAGTGTGGAAATGGGGGTGCCCGGCCTACCGCACCCTTCGTCACAGGTGCTCCCATAACGCGCTCTGTTACAGCATCCAACAACAGTCTATCACAGCCTCGCACGGGCTCTTCGACAACCATGCACCGCTGGGGCAAAATCACCACCACCGGACGATTAAAATGCACCAAATGTCTAAAGCAATAACAAAACTTCCGTGCCACAGGCGGTACGCACCTCCCCCAACTTCCGTTCTTGGAAGTAGCGGGCGGCGGGAAAGCAACGTCTCTCGCGAAAGGTTCGGGTAGGTATAAAAAATCGCTGGCGGCACACGGATCAACAAGCCGCGTCAAGCAGCAGTTCAACACTCTCCAAATGGTGGCCACTGAGCATAATCCTTTTGGGACCCAGGTGCAGTAGTGCTCCCTCTATCGTGCCGGTTAAGTAGTGCTGGTTGCCCGATATAGCTAGTGCCTGTGAAATCGCTTGGCACACAAGGGAACAACCAACAGTGGTAGTATGCGGAGTAGTGCCGGTTGCCGCTATAGTGCCGGTATGTCCGGCTGGCACATACCGGCCCTGTAGAGGGACCACTACTGTATAGCGACCAAAACAAATCGGTGCCAGGCTAAAGTTTGGTCCAACCAACCGTCGACGAGTAGTGTGCGCATTAGACGCGTCGTACGATAGGGGAAGCACTTTGTGCTAAAAAAACCTGACAGACGGGGCTCTCCAACCAAGGGACACATGCTACTAATAGTACGGTACAGGTTCACCCTTTTTTTTTCTGAGGCTCCTCACGTGAGGAGGAGCTCTATCCTCCTGCCCAAAGCTGATTTGGGGAAAAGTAAAAGTACCAACCGATGAACAATCAGATGGCCTAGGCATACAATGAAAATTATTGCAAAAAAAGATTGAAATTCCGATGATTTTGGGTTAAGGAGCCCCGTCATTCAGAAAAGGTTTCAGCCAAAAAGGGCTACCTCTATCGCAGCACCCGTCAAGGAACTACCTATTAAAAACATCTTTGGAATAATACCCCTAGTGTTTTACAATAAATTTCGTTCATTACCTAGGCCATGAGATTGTTCATCGGCATCCACTTTCGTTTTCTCTCAACCGTCGATATAGAGTTCTTCAAGTGAGGATCCTCAGAAACAAAAATAGGTGCACTCCCTACCGTACCATCCGTCCGTCGTGAGCATGAAGCTGTGCGAGTAAGATCATGCCGCGCCCGTCCCCAACGACTCCTTGCTTTGTACTCTAACGGACGCCAGGTTTACACCAGGTTTACACCAAGTTTATGATGTTTATGATCTCTTATGATCTTCATGATCCATCAACGATGCATGCTAATAGAGAGGGGAAGCACCAAGTTTATGATCTTTATGATCCACCAACGATGCGTGCTACGCTTTGTACTCTACGGACACCAGGTTTACACCAGGTTTAGACCAAGCTTACGATCTTTATGATCTCTTATGATCTTTACGATCCATCAACGATGCATGCTAATAGAGAGGGGAAGCACCAAGTGTATGATCTTTATGATCTTTATGATCTTTACGATCTTTATGATCTTTATGATCCACCAACGATGCGTGCTACGAGAGGGGAAGCACTTTCTGGCTGAAAAAATTCCTGCCTTACAGGGCTACTCAACTGAGGAGCGACCAACCTCCTTTAGAATACTCGGTATTCTCCTGCACATACCTGGGCCATGGGATTGTTTGTTGGGTTGCATTTTTCATTCTCTTCAGAGGTCAGTTTTACGGGCCAAGTATAGAGCTCCTCAAGCGAGGAGCCTCAGAAAAAAATAGGTAACACCGAACTACCGTGGCATGCTCATTTTTTGTGGCCACTTTTTTCCCCCCTCCTAACCCTCTTAGCACCCACTCGTAAACCCGCAAAAAAATAATCAACTACGACCATGTCCAAAGAACCCGGACTCATAGGGCCCTCCACAGCAGACAGTACATCACTTTTCAAAGCTTACGGAGTGGTAAACGGGGCATTCAAAGTCCACTCAAAGAGCATGCCTCCAAACCCAAGTAATACCACATAATTTTGGGCCCATTTCATGGGCCCTATTAGCGTTCTATTAATAGTGCCCAACAGGGTTTACCTGTCCCACCCATATAAAGCTCGCGACGCGTACCACGCTAGAGGTGTACCCATAACTTTCTGAGGCTCCGCTCACTTGCGGAGCTCTCTCTCTAACTCACCATAAAACACGCACTTTTGAGAAACAATTTAAGTGCAACAACCTGATGAACAACTCCATGGCCTAGATAGGTAACAATATATACTATTTTACGGAGGACCATAGCAATCAGGACCCACGATATACACAGAAACCTATATATTCCACTGTTTTTACTCACCATATTTGGTCCTGGTTACTATGTTCCTCCGTACTAGAAACCACAAATGGCATTCCAACGATATTTCATAGTTTCTCGGTTCAGGAACTCGCTCAGTCAGAACTCCTTTCGACAAAAATGTGGTACCCCTACGATCATAGCTCGCGTCTCGCGTACCTTCAGACAGGAACCGTCGGGGATCATATCATTCCATCGGCGCGAGGCGAAGCAAGTCGCAACGGCACAGGGGAACGCTTTTGTTCGGAACGCGACTTGCGGAACGATGCGCGCTACGGTAAGCAGGTTTTGGGCGAAATGGTTTCTGTACGACGGGCTTCTCTACAGGGGGACTACCAAATATCGTTGAAGTCTTGTTTGTGTTTCTGCATTTATTAATAGTATTTTTACATGTATACCCTATATGGGATTGTCCATCTATCTTAAGTGAACAAACTTTGTCAAAGTCGAGTTTTGGGTGAAGTATGGAGCTCCACAAGTGAAGATCCTCGGAAAAAGTGAGGTGCACCTCTACCGTTGTATGCGTCGAACGCCCTTGCACCCCGCCATTGCCGAGTGATAGCGCTAAACTGTGCAAAATGGCGGGCGCCTGTCTCCGCCGCCGACGCAACGTGCAGATTGGCGGCCGCTTACAGTCGACACGGACACTGCACCGAAACACCGGTAGGTCGAAGGCGTAGTAGCCGAAGACAAAAAAATCCAGTACCCCTCGCTTCATGACCAGCACCGCTTTGCTTGGTTTGGCTGGACGGGTGCAAGTCTGCCATCCTCCAAGGAAACAATATCACCCGTCTAGGGAATCCACGGTATCCGAAACACAATCGCACCCACCCATCCATCCACGCACCCACCTACACACAAACATCCACGACCCACCGACCCACCAACTAACTCACCCCCCCCCTCCCTTGTGCACGTGATGTTTGCCTGATCGGTGAAAACCCGACGTGCTCCGTCCCGGCATTGTAGTGATGCGAGGGTCTATGGTCATATGACTACGGCTATGCATGAAATGAGTACACCCTCCCCTCCCCGACCGCTATTTTACCTCCCCCTGCCCGCCCGCACGCTCGCTCGCCGCCGCCGACTTGTTGCTGGATCCCTCCACTTCCTCCGACCACCGTCACTGCCACCGTCGCCGCCGCCGCCACTCATCACCGCCGCGGTCACCACCACCATCACTACCATCATCGTCATCATCACCACGACCACCACCATCATCATCATCATCATCACCACCCCCACCGCTCTAACCACCGGCACCAACCACCACTGCCACCGCCGCCACCCCCACCACCACCGCCGTCACCACCACCGTCACCACCGCCGTCACCATCGCCAACCCCACCACCACCGCCACCACCACCACCGCCGCCATCACCACCACCGTCACCACCGCCAACCCCACCACCACCACCATCACCATCGCCGCCATCACCACCACCGTCACCACCATCCCCACCACCGCCATGGCTTTCAGAAAGAGCCCGAGCAAGTAGTAAGGGAGATCGTCCGCCTAGGCCTTAGGGCCGACCGTGAGCGAGGTGACCCCAGCCTCGGCATGGGCCTAACCATGGAAGACGCAAAAGCTTTGAGGATGGCCGCGGGGCGGCGTGTCAGCTTCGGGTCGTCGGGTTCTGGGGGGAAAGAAGGCGGGCCGAAGGAGGGGGGAGGGGAGGGGGGGGGGGGGAGGCGAGAGGTTTTCTCCCGAGGAGGCATTGTATGTGCGGGTCCAGGCGGAAGTCATCAAGGAAGACAAGGTTGGTTGGAGTAGGGGCGGGGCGGGGGCGCTCTCTATCCTGACTATCCCGTTTAATGTCTCGTAGAGTCCCGTCCTGTTCCGTTCACTGTCTCGTCCCGTGCTATTCCGCCGGTCTTGTCCCGCGTACTATCCCGCCCCGCCCCCCTCACCGACCCGTCCCGATCCGCATAATGCTATCATTCACTATCCCGTCCAGTCCCCCTTACTGACCCGTCCTGTCCCGCGCCATGCCATCATTCAAATTGTACCTGCACTTGTGAGATGAACACGCCTTCTGATGGGAATGTTCCACCCACGACGATAGCTCCCAGGAAGCCCAAGAGCAGCCACGGCCAGTCGTCCTTGCTCAAGCCCCACAAGCGAGCGCTTTACCAGAAAAAAACAAACGAAAAAAAAAAAAAAAGGAGAATAACGAACACGCAAAGGATTTCACAAAGCAAAACTAGGAATGGACGAAGGGTGGTATGGAACGGTACGGTGTTCTCAAGCCCCACAAGCGAGTCCTTCCACCGAATAAACCAAGAAACGGAACGAACACTCACGAACTACACAAAATAGACAGCCGGACAAAGCAGACAACACAGACATACTTCGTACCAGTATAGGACTAAAAAAAAAAAAAAATGAAGAAACGAATGCACAAAGGATTAAACAAAGAAAAAAGAGGAATGACCGAACGACGGGTGGGCGGTATGGTATGGTATGGTATGGCATGGCATGGTATGGTATATTATGGTATGGTATGACACGCTAAGGTACGATACGGTACGGTAAGGTACTGCACAGCCTGGTAAGGTATCGTATCCCCTCACCCGGCCGGCTTGGGCAGCTTCTCCTCCTCCACCTCCTCCTTATCCACCAAGGTCGTAATGTCCATCCCTTCAGGTCCGAGGTTGGAGCTCTGGCGGCGCAGCGGGCCGCTAATACTCGTCTCTCTCTCCCTCGCACCTGCCCGCCGCCGCCACCACCACCATTGTTTCGGCAACCGAGATAAATTAACACACCACAAAACAATTGGAAACGCGGTGAGCTTAACGCCTTTACTACTGGAAACCCGTCTTTGGGACAGATTACTTGGAATTAGCACAGGGAGGGGTTTTGGGGCTCGTAAGGGGTTAAGCTGCCCGTCCGCGGGGGGGGGGGGGGGGGGGGGGAAGAAAACAAAAAAAAACCCCCCC
>JAYJMJ010271347.1:0-12849 GCA_036873875.1 Laminaria ephemera | reverse complement strand
TGCGTGAAATCAAATTCAATTCTACAAAAAATATCCAATTACGATTTTTTTATGCTCTTCGATAAGATGGGCCCTTATCGGAGGTGTGAATTTTTTATTAAAAAACATAAACATGTCGAAAAAAACTGACGATTCCAGCGTCGACGGCGCGAAACCGCCCGGGCCGCTGGGTAGCGGATGTGCCCCAATCACAATGTAAGGAGCTGGGCGACACTCGTGCAGCATCGTGCTATTCGTACTGCTGCACGCTCTTCCTAGACATTCGATTAGATCGCAATCGCCGTTCTTGTGCTCGCTATGCATGGGTCACAAAAGGGTTTTTATAAAAAATGAAAAATACACTTCATTCAGGTGTGAGATCGAAAAGGGTTTGTGACGGCAGCAGTAGATCATGTGGCAATGTTGATATACACCATATTTCCAGTGAACTGACATAAGAGTGCTCCCAACCATCACCGCGTGCAACCTATCTGGTGTGCAACTAGAGGGGTGAGTAGCATGCCAACAGCTTCCCCGCTCACCTAACACTCAGCACGTACTCGTAGCACGCCAGGGATTACACACGCAGACGCAGAACATCGAATGCCAGACAGACGGGGCTACTAAGGGGATTCACCTACCAATGCATGCCTCCAAATCTTGTAGAAACACCGAGGGTGGATTAGATTATTTGCTGAGTGCTGAGTAGCTGCTGTTGTTCGTTGCTGATACAGTTGACAAGCGAGCCCGCCTTGGAACGTAGCGCTCGTGCTGAAATTGCAGGAGGGTCATGGCGAGGATCGTGCAGGCATATCGGAAATACTGGCCAACGGATGCATACCTGAAGGGCAAAGTCGTGGTTGAAGATCTGATGTTGTGTTCGTTTTCAACGAAGGAGCTAACGGAGGGGTGGGATGTTTCCACGGATAAGCGTTGGGGGGGCAAGTGAGTGCTGCGTGCTGCGTGTACCACTCTCTTCCGGGATGCATGTCCACCAACGATGACTCCTAGAAACACTGTTGTGCTAGCACGACGAGTGGCTCGGTGACTGCTGTGGTGTAGGTGGATGTACCTGTCTCAAGTCCTATATACCTTCAATAGGTACGAGTACCGTTTACGCATATACCTGGCATGCACCAACAAGGCTCATAAGCTGTTAGAATCGAGCCAAAGGCTGTATGCTCGTACGGGTAAGCTCGTCGCACAGCAGCATAACTGTTAGATGTAGGTGTATGTACCTGTCAATTCCTAAATATACGTACACTAGACACAGTAGTACCAGGCACCAGGCACCTGATACTGCTGTACTGTACGGTATACATCAGGGCTCATTACCTGTTAGAATCGAGCTAAAGGCTGTAAGCTGGTACGGGTAAGCCCGTCGTACAGCAGCATGACTGTGGTGTAGGTGTGTGTGCCTGCCTCAATTCCTAGATATATGAGCAATAGGCACCAGGCACTAGGCCCCTGTTACTGTTGTACGGTATACACCAAGGCTCATATAACCTGTTAGAATCGAGTTAAAAGCTGTAAGCTCGTACCAGGTACAGGATATGCTCTTAAAATTGTCGTACAGCAGCATGACTGTTTTAGGCGTGTGTCCCTGCCTTAAGTCTTATATCTGCCTCAAATCCTAAGCATACGTACAATAGGTACATACCAGGGACCAGGTATAATGCGTGGTATACCCTAAGGCTCATAACCTGTTAGAATCGAGCTAAACGCTGTCAGCTGGGACGGGATAAGCTCGTAAGCTCGCCGTAAAATATTGTATGACGCACAGCAGCATGTCGGTGGTGCAGGTGTGGGTACCTGTCTCAAGTCTTGTACCTGCCTCAAGCCCTAAATATCGCTACAATTGGTATACACCAAGGCTCACAACTTGTTAGAATCGACCCAAAACTGCTACTGGTATAATACGAGATAAGCTCGTAAGCTCGTCGTCCAGCAGCAGTGCGTTTGCCGAAAGATTGACAATTTGACGAAAAGCGTTCCCGTGAAGACAGGAAGGCCTCAGAAGCCCGCGAGCTATGAGATGTACCAGGTAGGCTCGTGGAGGACTATACGATAAAATGGCATATCCTATTAATAACCCTATCCGAACTCTAGCCGCCTAGGAAAATTCCCGGAATGTAGCTGTAAGGAGGAATTTGTGTGCCCTATCAACCATTTTGTCCAAGCTGGGCCAAGCCGTGTACAGCAGTGGCCCCTCTATTTCGCCGGTACCTGGTATGTGCCAGCCGGAAAATCCGGCACTATAGCGGCAACCGGCACGACTCCGTGTGCTGCCACTACTGGTTGTTCCCATCTGTGCCAAGCGGTTTCACAGGCGCTATAGCGGGCAACCGGCACTACTCAACCGGCACTATATTGGGACCACTACTGTATACCAGGTACACAACTACAGCAGTCCTGGTAGCGACAGTACTTTATGCCGGCGTAACCGTTGTGCTTCCACCACGCCGCTCACCTTTATTCGTGTCTCCCTCCTATGTCCCTGGTCAACAGGTCTACCGCCACGGTGGCGTGGAAACCCTGGGAACGATTGACAGGGGATGGGGGTTCTCCTGCCACTACTGTGGACGCTCAGCCTTGGAGATTGTTGGAAGGACAGCCCGCGAAGGTGCGGTTTTGGCCACTACAAAACTATATTCCACTCTAATTCCAGGTAGTTTGTCCCGAAAAAAGGGTGTTTGACCACCGTAAAAATGTTCCAACTCTAATTCCGAGTAAGTTGTCCCCCCAAAACGGGTTACCGTTTTTAAGGGGTTAACGCGTTTAGAACTGCACCCACGGTCGTTGGGACAAACTATTGATAGTGGGAATTGTTGTGTGCTAAACTTTGCAATGGCATACGGATGAAGATTTGAAGTTTTGAAGTTTCTTCTCCCAAACCGCGCCAATCCCTTGCCGGTAAACATGCTAGGAGGGCGCGGTTTGACTCCTTGACCGACCGCCCCCTACACTAAAGTCAGCAAATATGTGCTATAGGAGACCGTGGTTTGACGCCTTGACTGGCCGCCCCTTACACGACCATCAGCAAAGATGCTAGGAGGCCGCGGTTTGACGCCTTGACTGACCGCCCCCTACACTAAAATCAGGAAACATGTTCTATAGGAGACCGTGGTTTGACGCCTTGACTGACCACTCCCTACACTAATATCAGCAAAGCTATTAGGAGGCTGCGGTTTGACCCCTTGACCTGCCGCCCCCCTACACTAAAACCAGAAAGTATGTACACGGGGGAACATAGTAATCAGGACTTCGTAAAATCAGGGGAATGTATAGGTTTTTGTGTGTATTGTAGGTGCTGATTACTACGACGGTCCTCCGTAATAGGACGCCGAAGTTTGACTCCTGGACTGACCGCCCCCCTTACGTCACAACCGGTATTATATGGCCAAAAGAGGTATCGAGGCGCCCAGACTGACAACCGCCTTCACTAAAACCAGTTTAACAAAGACCAGAGTAGGCCATCAAGCGCCCAAAAAGACCGGCCTCCTTCTGTAGGTTAAGCCTGGGACCGTTGGCCGGGTCGCTTCGTAGGTCCGCGGTGATTGTCCCCGGCCTCCGCCCGTCACTCGGTGCTGTTCTCACCCAATCACGTGCCCGTCTTTTCCTTGTAACATCTACGATGGTTTTGCTTCTCACAGGTCGCACCTCGAGGCGTGATGCAATCGGAGACTCCGTTGGAAGGGGACGAAGAGGAGAAGGCCCCTCTTCTAGCAGAAGGGGGCTTTTTTCGCTTTTCGGGGGTGTTGAACACGGAGAAGGCTGCTACCGTGAGCTTGGCGGGGCGTGCGCTGGTGTCTGTTTTGAAGGCGAAGGCTATATTGTTGCCGGTGGCTTTTTTTTTTCATGCGATTCTTGTTTAGTCGCCGTGTCAGGCACGTTCTTTGTATTGTTTCGTGACCCCCCCCCCCCTATCCTTCGCGCTTGGTGCACGCGATGTCTGCCTGGGTGAAAACCCGACGTGCTCCGTCCAGGCATTGTAGGGGTGCGAGGGTCTATGGTCATACGACTACGGCTATGCTTGAAATGAGTACACCCCCCCCCGCCTATTCCCTCCTGCCTTTCTGTGTTGATTGATCCAGGCTAGAGTGGGTGGGTTTTGCGGTACGAGGCCTCCACGACGTAAAGAGCCGCTCGTGCTGCCGGACGGTTACCATGGGGTGGAGATGAGAATACGGACCGACGGGAGACAGTAAGTGCGGCCTTAGACTCACCCTTTTACTACCGAAAAAGTAGTCCCACACTATCTCCAAGTAATTTGTCCCCAAAAACGTGGGTACATTAAATATCCCACTATTGCGGGTAGCATGTCCCAAAAAACACGAGTTCTAAAGGGGCAAACGCTTTCAACACCGAAAAAAGGTTCCACACTAATTCCAAGTTGTCTGTCCCCAAATCAAGGTGTCGTTGTCAAGTAAGGGGTTAACTCCTTTTGGGGCCCAGGTATTGTAAAGTGGGCAAAAACACGACGAGTGCGATGTTATCAAGCGTCTACTAACCCTTATGGACTTGAGAGGGATAACATGACGCATCAAACTGACAATTGACGATATCAGCACCCGCCACACAAAGCAAAACAGGCTGCTATTAATAGGTTTGGGGAGAAACAACGTTTTAGCCTAAAGAACACGCACAATGTTCAAAACTTGTCAGAGTACCAGTACCAGCGAGTACCAGTCTTTTCAGCGTTTGGTACTCTGGATACTCGCGAGTACTCAAGTCATTTCAGCTCCTCGTTACTCTGGAGACTCGCGGGTACTCAAGTCATTTCAGTTCCTTGTACTCTAGGGACTGAGTCATTCTAAATGACTGGTACTCACGAGTCATTGACTGAATACCAATGGCTGGTACTGGTACTCTGACGACCTTTGCAATGCATTGTATTCTCCTCAAAACTTCCGTGATATCTTTGTCTTGTCTCCCGCCGAGCAGGTACGAGGTGAACTCTGAACCTCAATGAGGGATATTGAACCACCCCCTTTGGAACTGCACCCACGTTTTTGGGAACGAACAACTTGGAAATAGTGTGGGATAAATTTGGAGTATAACACTCGTAGAAACAGGGTTAAGCTCTGTCGAGGTTATGCTATATTCTCCTCGAAAGATCGAAACAATTCGGTTACTGGGTGGTGACCTCTTCTTGGCTCCTGCCGAGCAGGTACGAGGTGAACGTTGAACCTCAATCGGGAAATATTGAACGACCCCTACCAGGGGTACCAGGTACGTACGGACGCCTCGCGGGCAGTGGACGACGCTCGCCCTTAACCCGTTCAGAACTGCACCCGCGTTTTGGGTGGCAAACTACTTGGAATTTGTGTGGGATAAATTTTGCAGTATCATCGTTTTATAATAAGTTGTGTCTAATACATGCTATACTCTCCTCAATACCTCCGCGCTCTCTTTTTTTCCTCTCCTGCCGAGCAGGTACGAGGTGAACTTTGAACCTCAATCGGGGATTCTGAACGACCTTTACCAGGGGTACGTGCAGACGCCTCGAGGACAGTGGACAACCCTCGCCCTGCCGCTTAACCGGCTGCTGCTGACCGGGCAAGGCCAAATTCGGGACATTCAGAGGAAGTGGGACACGGGGATGGAATTGCGGTCGGTCGGCTTCACGATCGCGGACGGTGTTGGGGGACCGTTCCAGCTAGACGTGGCGTGGATAGCGTTAGTAGCCAAGGTTTGTGTGTGCGTGCTTCACATTATACCGTTATTACTAGTCATGGGCATTAATCCGTTATTTCTACTCGTAGACATCCGGCACATCCAGTGTCCGTGCCGATTGTGCGTGCGTGTTATGGAGAGAGGTTCAGTTAACCCTTGTAGTAGTGCACTACACTGAACGTATCTCTATAGCTCTATTTCCAAGCAATTGTTCCCGAAACGGGTATTTTGTGGTTCTCACTTTTTTTTGCTACTGTTGTTTGCCCTCGATTGCTTTCAGGTCGAAGAAGACAACAGCGGGGACAACGACGGACAATCTCCGAGGAAGAAACCTTCTCGGTCAGAAAACGGAGTCATGTCGTGGTAGAAAAACAAAAAAGTTCCAGACGCGTGCTGCTGTAGAGGTGGCACTTTTGGGCCATAACATTTGTGGCTGATGGGCCTCCTCAACTGAGGAACTCCCCAGTGCCGTTGGAATGGTGGTATTTTTTGGCCAAAATGTTTCTGACTGACGGAGCCTTCTCAACTAAGGAACTACCTAATATCGTTGGAATTGTGTCCAATACTACAGTAGAGTTCCTTCTATATCTAGGCCACGGGAATGTTCATCGGGTTGGGCTACTCGGTTTTCCTCAACGATACTTTTTGGGTGAGGTAGAGAGCTCCTCAAGTGAGGAGCTTTCGAAAAGTTATGGGAACCCTTTCCATAGCATGCGGCTCCACGGAAGCCCACCGGGGAGTCTAAAAAGGAGGTTCGTATCATACGACTAGAGTGCTGGTCTCCCCATGCCGGTATGTGCCGGCAGACATCACCGGCAATTTACAGGACACCGGAAGCGGGTTCCAGTCGTGCCAAGCAACTTTACCGGCAATATATCGGCAATAGGCCCTACCAGGTATGCTGCTGCTGATGATGATGCTTGCTGCTGCTGCGAAGGAAACAAACTATTTAGGAATCGTGAATCATGAGAAACACCAGGTACCACCACCACCACCATCGTATGGGCTGACGTCTGGCCCTGCCCCGAAGTCGATCCAGCTCTCTCCCTCTTTGCTTCGGCCCATGGCTTGAAAGAAAACAAAAACAGGAGTCATGAAAAACAGGGCCACAAAAAGAGGTTCATATCATACGACCAGAGTGGTGGGTCTCCCCATGCCGGTATGTGCCAGCCAACATCACCGGCAGTATACAGGACACCGGAAGCCGATTCCAGTGCTGCCAAGCAACATTACCGGCGCTATACCAGCAACAGGCCCTATGCTGCTACTGCTTGCTGTTTATTTGTTCTTGGTGCCTAAAAACAGTATACCGTGCACACTGGAGTTGGTGGTGGTTGCTGTCCCGCTGTTAATCCGTGATTTGGTTAAAGGTGCAAACACGTTCGTGATGCCACAAAAAGCTATACCGTGGACATTGCAGTCGGTGTGACAAAAAAAAATGTTTTTTGGGCCGTGAACATGTTCCTTCCATACCGTAAAATGGCGTAGAAAACACCGGTTTACCGTTTTAAGGCATTTAGGTTTTGGGACAGTCAGACGGACGGGCAGCTCGATGGTTTAGGCGACAGGCAACCTCAGTAAACTGGGGCATAATCTACTACAAAGAGGACAAGTGGCGTGAATATAGTACAGTCAAAAAGTGAGGAAGCAAAATAGTATAGATTACAGCATCGGCCGCACAAAGCTCCCCGGGCTGCTGGGTTTCGTCAATCAAGTCTCTCAAATAAAATGCAAGGGGACGATGCACGGCAAGCGCGCAGCGTGCTACCACTCGTGACGCATGCTACTTAGCGGTGTGCCACTTTTTTTTCTGACGCTCATTTAAGCTCTATCTTTGCCCGCAAAACCAATTTGGGGAAAAATAAAAGTACTACACCGATGAACAATCAAATAACCTACGAGTAGGTATAAAATGATAATTATTGCAAAAATCAATGAATTTCCGACGATTTTGGGTTAAGGAGCCCCGATATTCAGAAAACGTTTCAGCCAGAAAGTGATACCTCTATATTTTTGAGCACGCGTCTCGTACTACTGCGCGCTCTCACTAGCCGGCTGATACGACCGCACGTTTCATGTCCTTGGTCGCTATGCTTGGGTCCCAAAAGGGCAAGACTTCACAGGTCGGACAGATATGATGTAGATCATCTACAGTAGATCCGAAATCTGTCGTTATGAGGTGTTGTGCAGGTTCTATATTGGTAGAGTACAATCCAACCCGGGAAACATGTGCTAGATCATGTAGATCGTACGGCTCCCACCCGGTAACATGATCTAGACCATACAGATCTTCCCTGAAAGATCTAGATCATCAAGTGGGGATCGGCGATCTGTCCGACGTGAGACTTTCAGAACATGGGTGACTATCTGGCGGCGCAGGGTGTTAACCCCCCTCGGAAGGGCCACACTCTCAGCATACGGTTATACCACTCTGGCGGAAATATAAGGACCGTTCGGGCCCTAGTACTATTACACCAACGGTCCGTACATGTCCGTTCAGAATGGTATATAATAGACAAAATAGCATCATCGAAAGAGCAAGACACTCAGCACAATAATGGCTACGAGTATACATATACATAGTAAACAGGCAACCCCAACCCTTCTGACCGCTAAAGATTGTTTACAGAAACACCCCCGGCGCGGGATTTTGGAAACCCCCTTCATGCGATATCTCTTCCCGGAGAACTCCGGTACTCCGGTACATCACCATTAAAAAAAAGCTCACGGCTGACATTTTTTCATTGTTTTATAAAATCAATGTAACGCAATACTTATGATACCGCCCAACAGCGCTTTGTGCTGCATGAGAATGTCCTTGAGCACAACTCGATACACGTTCAAGTACAAAAAAAAACAGAATGCCAGGAAACTCACGTTGAAACACGAAAAACGTAGTAAAAACCCTCGACAAACGCATTATCTTGTTGATTACAAAAAAAAACAAGAGTGTCTGGACTTCTCGACAACGAATCATATTGATTTCACGAAAAAAAACAAAATTTCCTGGACTCGACACACGTTGAAAAATGAACAATACCAAAAATAAAATGCCAGAATTTTTATACCGGTACATAATATTAATAGCATGATTTTACATTTGTAGTACAAAAAAGTACCTACCAGGTAGTTGCAAATAGTAATGTTAACCGCCTCTACTGTAGCTATAGCAGCCTCCACACACTAAAGTGCAGAGCACGACAGCCACGGTCCTCCGTACATATTTTTTCGCATGCTGGACAAAAAAACGCACCATATTTTGTAACACAGGGGCCGTACCCTACTACACCACTAGCAGAAATCACCAATTCATAAAATATACCCTGGTAGGCGGCTACACGCAGCAAGCGCGGAGCTACTCCTCGCACACTAAGCAGCGCAGAAAGCACGACCGCCATGGCCCTACGGAGGGGTACCCCTACAATACACCACCTTGTAAAAAACTCGAGCAACACCGTTTGGTCAACTTCTATCTCGTACGTCGGGCTAGACCCAACCCGAACCCAACCCCAACCATAACCTTAACTCCAACCCTCTCGGGGGCTCGGGGTAGGCAGGGGCGGTCTCGCGGCCCCGCCGCGTATGTAGGTGGCGTTTTTCCCAATGGGCGGCAGAAAGGTCAGCCGCGACCAATCAGACAGTGGTATTGCACGAAAAAATATGCAAGGTAGTCTTGTATTTATAGGGCTTCTCCCTTCGAAATTCTACTCTTCGTACACTAAACAACGTGCAAAGCACGGCCGTCGTGGTTCTCCGCTTTTTTATGCTGAACAAATCAAGCAAACCAACCCTATTTTGTGACATAAGGAAATCATCCTACAGTCTAGAATTTACCAACAGCACCAGGAATATAATAGGTGGCCACCCCGCAATCGCGGGGCTACACTCTTCGTACAAAACAACGTGCAACTAACGAACACCGTCAGGGTTCTTCACTCTTTTTTTTCCGCATAAATTTGGCAAATTTTGCACATGCTCAACAACTAACGCGCATGTTTTTCGCACTTATCGCACATGCCCAATAACCATCGCGCATAGTTTCCGCACATTTTGCACATGCTAAACAACTAACGCGCAGTTTTTCGCACAATTTACGCATTCAGAACAAATGATGCATCCACATTATTTGCCGATGACACACGGGAATTGCCCTATAGAAAATGCAACACGAATGAAAATGCACCACGAATATAGGTGGCTACATGCACGGCGCGTAACATCGGCCGCGCTGCCATGGCTGACGACAACCAAGGACACATACACAGACAAAGACACGGACACGAACAAAAACAGGGAAAAAAACTCGCACAAGCGAGCAAAAACCACCGCTAGACAAAAGCAAGGAACAAAACTCGAACAAGCGAGCAAGATCACAGCCAAACAAAAAGTAAAGAACAAAACTCGATCAAGCGAGCAAGAAGGCCACCGCTACGTAGACAAAAAAAAGGAAGAAAAATCGAGTTCGAGAACGAAAAACCACAAAAAAAAGGAAAACCAACAAAACCGACACCGAACCAAATTTCCTAATATCATACCTGGTACGACAGACGCCAGAAACAAAAGCATCGGACCCAGCTCGAACGCCTTCTCGACAACAAATAACACCTATCGCAGAAACTGGACTCGAAGCGAAACTGTCATGAAAAACAAAACCGTTACCGAACGAAGCGAAGCGAAACCGTCATGTAAAACAAAATCGTCAACGAACCAAAAATCTCCTATAAATATCATACATACGATAGAAACAAACCGTCGGAGCCATTCAAGGCCTCCGCGACATCACGGAACACCTACAATAATAGTCGTCCCTCTATAGCGCCGAATAGTTAGTGCCGGTTTCCCTCCCTAGTGCCTGTTAAATCGCTTGGCACAGATGGGTTTCCGCAAGAGTGGCAGCATGCGGAGTAGTGTCGGTTGCCGCTATAGTGCCGGTAGTCCCAGCTGGCACATACCGGCGCTATAGAGGGACCACTACTGCACCGTAGAAACTGGACGCGAAGCGAATCCGTCAGAAAACGACACCGTTACCAAAACCACAACGCTTATCATATCATATCATACGTCTGTTGTAGACACTGGGCTCGACGCGAAACCGCCATGAAAAACAAAACCGTCATCCAAGCAACGCTCCTATAAATATCATACATGCGATAGAAACTAAGCACCGGAAACAGCTTGAACGCCTCCACGACAACAGACAACACCTCCCGCAGAAACAAATCATGAAGCGAATCCGTCACAAAAACGAAACCGTTCCCAAAACCCCAACGCCTATCATACCATATCGTACGTCTATCGCAGACACTGGACTCGAAGCGAAACCGCCATGAAAAACAAAAACCGTTACCGAGCCATGTTCCTATCACACAATACAGGATACCGGTACCTACTAAGCAAACAAGAAATATGAAAGCCAACCTGAGATTTACTGGAGCATAAGAAATTCGGGAGTCATTGCACTGAAGTTAGTGTAGAACGCACCCTTTCTCAAACAAGAAACCCAGCCTGAGCCAGCATTCCTGTTTGTTATTTGGTGCCCTGTACCGTATCATACGTCTATCGTAGAAACTGGCCTCGAAGCGAAACCGTCATGAAAAACATAACTGACACCCAACCAGATAACATACGTACGATAGAAATAGAGCCACCCGGACGTGTGCTACGACAGAGGTAGCACTTTTTGGATTTTTCGTTTCTGAATGACAGCGCTCCTTAACCCCAAAATCGCCGGAATGTCGTTCTTTTTTCTTTCAATCTGATTTGTTTGTATATACCTAAGCCTTGGGTTTGTTCATCGGGTTGCACTTTCGGTTTACTCAAAATCATTTTTTGGGTGAGGTTCAGAGCTCCTCAAGTGAGGAGCCTCCGAAAAAAACTGTTGCACCTCTATCGAGGCACGTGTCACCGGAACTAGCTAACCGGAACCAGCTCGAACGCCCGCAATAACAACGCACACCTACGCACCTACTTGGTGATATTGGGTTTCGACACTAGATAGCGGCGATTTAGCATATGAGAGATAGGGCAGAGTCAATATCCAGGATCTCATTGTCCTGTCATCTACGGTAGAAACTGCTCTCGAAACGAAACTGTCATGAAAAACAAAAACAAATCGCTAGCAAAGCAAAGCTCCTATCTATCATATCATACGTACGATAGAAACCAAGCATCGCAACCAGCTCAACGCCTCAGCGACAGCAAATAACAAGTACACACCTATCGCAGAGACCGAAAATGCTATATAGGAGACTAGTGTTTTTGAGCGAGTCAAGGCCTCTTTTATCCAAAACTCCTTGAGAACTGCAAAAATATCCCACACTAACTCCAAGTCGTATGTCTCCAAAACTGTGGGCGCAGTTCTACACATTCTAGCTTTAGTGTACAGGGCTATCAGTCAAGGGGTCAAACCACGGTCTCCCTAACCCAAACACGAAAACTAGCATAATACCGCAGAGGTCCCTCTATAGTAGAGGTCCCTCTATAGTGCCGGTAGCCCGCTATAGTGCGTGTGGAATCGCTTGGCACAGATGGGAGCAACCAGTAGTGGCAGTATGCGGAGTAGTGCCGGTTGCCGATATGGTGCCGGTATTTCCGGCTGGCACATACCGGCACTATAGAGGGATCACTACTGTAAGGCTACAATCCGACTTGACGCGCCCAAAACAGCAGTCTCCTATTAAATAGCACCTTTGATGACAGACGAGAAAGTTACAATGCTGCCAAAACCTAACGTTACCCAAAAGCTCAGCAGCAGATCTCCGGAATATAGCTCCGCGGTAAAGCCTACGTAGGTCCACGTCGAGGTGCCGCATTCGCACAGCCTCCGTACTTCTACAGTAACCGTCGCAACGGTATCTCGTGACTTCTGCAGCAGCTGTCACAACGGCATCTCCTTACTACTCTAAAAAAAATCAGAAGATGTGATACACGTCTGTTTGTTTGTCTTCACCGACTGATTGGGCTACGAGTCATGCTCACGCCGCGATTCGTCATAAACAAATACACGACGTCTTTGTGTTCACCGTCAAGTTTATTCTGCGAGTCATGCACGTCTCGCGATTAGCCAAAAACAATACGCGGGGCATGCTCGCGCTCTCTCGTCCCCCACGGTAACCCGTGCGACTCCTACAGCCCGCCATCACAGGTTGTCCAAGCCGACCCGAAAACTTCTCCCCCCCTCCCCCCCCCTCCCAC
>JAYJMJ010271304.1:0-12855 GCA_036873875.1 Laminaria ephemera | reverse complement strand
AGGTGCGCCGCCACTTGATGCTGGACCGAATCGGACTTCGATTCCTCCAACGCACTCTCGAAGGAGGTGGCGAAGTCGTGAAACACCGTCGCCGCTAGCTCCTTTACCGAACCGCTCACCCGTAGCGCTGTTGAGGTGGCAATTCCGGCCCGCTTCGCGAGGTACGGCAGGTTGATCTCATCGGTGGAAACGAGGGTGAGTTCCTCCAGGAAGGCGGCTCGGAGTGCCTGTCGAGCATCGATCGTCGTGATCGCAGTTGGCGCACTCAAGATCCGGCTACCCATTCGGTCGACCAAGCTGGTCATGGGAAGGGTTTCGGCTGGTTCGTCGTCGTTTGTGGTGTCGATTGCCGCCGTGGCAAACACACCGATAACGGTCGAAACCAACAGTTCGAGATGATCGTCGGTGAATTCTCCGGCCGAAGGGCGGAACCGCATCACGAAGCCGTCGGCGACACCTCGAACAACCGTTGCGACCTGAGCTGGTGTCCAGCCAGGGGTCAATGCCATATCCCAGGCCTGAAGAAACGACTCGTATCGCGGCCCGTAGTAGAGGTCGAACATTCGATTGTGCTCACGCAGTATCTCACTGAGGGTGTCACCCGTGTCGGCCGGGGCCGAAACGATTCCCGCGAGGGTGCCCATTACCTCGATCGATTCCAACACGCTCGGTGAGAACCACGACCGCACCTCCGATCGAAGATCGGTTGACGGGGTTTCGTCTGCCTCATCCACGCCTAGTCCGACCAGAACAGATTCGTCGAGCAAGAACCGCTCAAACAGCGCATGCACGAACGCCTCTTTGCTCTCGAAGTGGTCGTAGAAGTTTCTTCGAGAGCGCCCAGCGACCGAGACCACGGCATCGGGTTGCAAACCACCGGCAACCAGGTCTGCTTTCCCCGTCATGATGACGAATAGCCCAGCGAAGAGAAGCCGTTCGCGCGCGTCGTTGAGCTCGAGGACATCGACGCCAAAGACCAGATTCGGCTTCGATTCAGCTTCGGAAACCTGCTCTCTTTTGTTCGGCACTGCCCAGAGATTACAGGTCCACTTTGCAAACGGCCCTACCTAATCGTTCGAAAGACCCGCGACGCGCCCATACGGTCTTCCGGTACAACTGATGTGTGCAAAACCCCCACCAGAACCTCGACGACCGGCACAATGCGCGCCGGTTCACCCTGCTCGTCGGGGCGTTCCTGCTGTGCCTGACGTTGGCCGCCTGCGGCGATGAAGAGAAGCCGCAACCGTCGGCGGCGGCAACGGTTTCAAACGCCGATGAGGGCACCCCTGAAGATGCTTCGGAGGAGGATTCGACAGAGGGTTCAGCGGAGGGTTCAGAGGATGGTTCGGAGGAGCGCGTCGAAGGCACTCCTGCAGATACCGCTGCAAGCACCGAGAGCTCCGACGCCGATGATCCAGATGATGCCGGCGGCGACACCACCGGGGACGTCGGGAATGAGCAGGGAAGTCCTGCTGACGGCGATGAGTCATCAAACCCTTCTTCGTTCCTACCTCCGGTGACCGCTGTCGCCAGTAGCACGGCATCCGGGTACACAACGATCGAGGAGCTCATCGAGGATCGCTCCGAGCGCCCTCCGCTGTTGCGCTGTGGAGCTGCGGACGATCCTTCCTCTCTTGCCATCAGCGCCGGGGGCCAAGCCGCAGGCAGGGTGTTTGAGTACGACGATGGGCTCCGCACCACCACCGTCCAGGTCTGGACCTATCCAACCGAGGCCGAAGCTGCGAACGCGATTCGCTCGATTCGCGAGCTGCGATGCGAATCGGTGGCGATGGGACCCATCACCATCGGAGCGGTGGTCTACGAACAATCCGACTCAGCATCCGAAGCACCCACCCAACTCGGGTTCGCTGGTATCGATGAAGCCACGGGGGCCAGCTTCGAACGTCTCCTTGAATCTCCAGACGGAAGTCTGATCGTGCAGGAAGAACTTCAATTTGCCCGGCTCAGCTCCACGGTCGTCTTTGCCGGCGCACGCGAGATCACCGCCCCCGAGGTCGTGCCGTCCCCACCTGTGGCCGACTCCTTGCGACTCGCTCGGCAAACCATCACTGCCTTAGCCGCATCGCTCGGTCGGGAAGTCGCAACCGTCGACGGTTTCTCGAGTCCGGCCACCCTTGCTGCGGGCGGCGACACCCCGGCGGGAACCTTTCGAGCCACGACCACCTCGTTCTGTCTCGTGAGCATCGAGCTTGCCGACGGCCAGTCGGCTCAGATCTCCTGGGGGGCCGGAGAACAAGCAATCGTCACGGTCGCTGACACAACCGATGCCGTCTTCGGCGAAGGTTGTGGCATCTGGACGGCCATCGACCTCGAAGACCTCGCTCTTTCATCCACCCTCCCCGCCGGAGGCAACGGAACCCTGATCGTCGGTACCGACATTCCCGCTGGAACGGTGGTTGTTACCTCGACCGGCGAGTGCACCATCGACCAGCTCGTCGGATTCTCGGGGGCAGCAACCGACCTCGTGGCGAGCACGATCTTGCCTCCCGGAGAGTCCGTAGAGGTCGCCATCACGACCGAAGCCGGGCTCTATTTGGCGTCGGGATGCAGGTACTAGGGCAGCGATTTCGCCACGACTAGGGCAGGGACTGCGCAAACTCGGCGAGCCGACGGTAGATCGGCTTTCGGAACGCAATGACGTCGCGGGTGAGTTCATCCATCGTGGTCCACTTCCACGCGTCGAACTCTTCCGGCGGGAGATCGGCCAACAGCGTCTCGACCTCGTCGAGCGCCCCGGGCTTTACCCGTACGAAGAACCAACGCTGAACCTGTCCCCGACCGAACTTCTTCTTTCGAAACTCTTCGGGCACCTCATAGCCAATCCACTCGGGTAGCTCGCCAACCAACGCAACCTGATCGGGGCCGAGGCCGGTTTCCTCGCCAAGTTCTCGCCACATCGCATCGGTTGGCGCTTCGCCAGGATCGATACCACCCTGCGGAAACTGCCAGGCATCGGTACCGATTCGACGGAACGCAAGCGCCCGATCATCGAGGTCGAGCACCACGACGCCGGCGTTTGGGCGAAACGAGTTGGCCAACGCTTCGACAGGAGTGGGCTTACCAGAAGTCACCGTTTCGTCCCTCGCTCGCAACCCGCCATCGCATCGCTGGCATCGCCGATGCAACGGTCTGAGCCAGCGTTACCAAGAAGGAGGTCGGCGCCACCACCACCACGGAGAATGTCGGCCCCCGCATCGCCACGGATCGTGTCGTCGCCCGGACCTCCACAGATGATGTCGCGTCCGGCACCGCCGGAGATCCGGTCATTGCCCGCTCCCCCGACGATGACGTCTCTCCCACGAGTGCCGGTGAGCACATCGGCTCGGGCGGTCCCGACGATGGTTGCGAACAGACCAGCGCATTGCGGACGATCGCCGATGGTCTCGAAGATCCAGTTTGCGTTTGGTGTGCCAGCAGCAACTTCAGCATGCACCCCAAAGCTGTAGCCAGCGCCGCCGCAAGCCACCGTTTGCCCGTCCTCTGCAAGAAACACTTCACTCGACAGCACGGCAGCGATGCCGACATGGCCATCGATCTCGCCGAGAACCGGTCCCCCGCTATCGCCGCTACAGATCGTGGACTGAGTAGAAAGGTCGGTCGACGTCGTGAAGGTCACCGCATCGAGATCGTTTCGGAACGGCCGGGTAAGCGACGCGTTCTTCCGGTCACCGAGGAAGGTGGTTTCGCCGATTCGCAGCCGGTCGTCGGCGCCACATCCGGTGCAAATGTCGCCATAGCCGATGAGGGTCGCCTTCGAACCGTGCCGGGCCGCAAGGGTCGACGGAGCCAGCGACATCGGAAGCACCTTGCTCGGAGTACTGAGGTGAAGCATTGCGATGTCGTGGCTGATCCGAAGAAGCGAGCTGGTTTCGTTCCGGTAGCTGGGGTGCAGGACCACCTGGTCGACGGCGATGGCATCGGCCGGACGAAGCGACCGGGCGTCGGGGACTCCGAGGTACACCTGTCCAAGGGCTTCGGATCCGGCGGGCACACAATGCGCAGCGGTGAGCACCCAATCACTGGCAACCAATGCGCCGGTGCAGCCGACACTGCCGAACAGCACAAACCCAACCCAAGGCTGGTCACCTTTCTCGACAAAGTCGGTTTCACCAGCAAGGTTCGGCGTGCGGGCATCCTGGGCCTGACTTGGGGCGGCGAAACTCCCCATCAGCGATGCGAGGATGATCGCAACCACAAGCGCCACGTTCGGGATGCGGTTGGCGGGAGCAGACACGGATCCAAACGATAGGAGTTCGCTGGCAGTCGACGGTCGATGCTTCAACGATGTAAGAAGGGTTGATGGGAACCAACCTCACGCCAACGGTCGATCCAAGCGAACTCGGTTTCGATCCCGATCGCCTCGAACGAATCGGCGCCCACTTTCGGGCCTACGTCGACGACGGCCGACTACCCGGTTGGGCCATTGCCGTGAGCCGGCGAGGCGAGATCGTGTACCACGACACCTACGGGAAACGTGATGTTGCTGCCGACAAGCCAATCGAGGACGACACGATCTACCGGTTCTATTCGATGACCAAACCCATGACCAGCGTGGCCATCATGATGCTGCTCGAAGAAGGTTTGGTATCGCTCGACGACCCCGTGTCGAAATACATTCCGTCGTTCGCCGACCAGCGTGTGTTCTCCTCGGGTTCGGCGACGAATCCGAACACCGAGGGCCTGGTACAGCCGATGTTGGTCTGGCACCTGCTGACCCATACGTCTGGCCTCACCTACGGGTTCATGCACGCACACCCGGTCGATGCCATGTACCGCGCTGCCGGCTACGAGTGGGGCGCCCCCAAGGGCAAAGACCTTGCGGCCTGCGTCGACGACTGGGCGGCAGCCCCGTTGCTGTTCCAGCCCGGCACTGAGTGGAACTATTCGGTGTCGACTGATGTGCTCGGTCGCCTTGTCGAGGTCATCTCTGGCGTTCCTCTCGACGAGTTCTTCCAGAAGCGGATCTTCGAACCACTAGGCATGGTCGACACCGGGTTCTGGGCAGACTCCGACGACAAACTCTCACGACTTGCGTCGTTGTATGCCCGCAACCCGGCCGACGGATCACTTCTCGATATTGCTGCCATGGGCCGCGCCGCCGAAGTTGCACCTCGGATGCTTTCGGGTGGTGGCGGGACCGTATCGACGATGCACGACTACCACCGGTTCACCCAGATGCTTCTCAATCGTGGCGTGCTCGATGGCGTGCGGCTGCTTGGAAGTCGCACCGTCGACTACATGACGATGAACCACCTCCCCGGCAATGCCGATCTCACCGAATTCGGACGACCCCTTTTCTCCGAGACCGAATACGACGGCGTCGGCTTTGGGCTTGGGTTTTCGGTCGTGCTCGACAACGCGGCAACGAAGTCTCTCTGCAGTAATGGCGAGTACGCCTGGGGTGGCGCCGCATCGACCGCCTTTTGGATCGACCCGGCAGAAGAGCTGACGGCGACGTTCCTTACCCAACTGCTCCCATCGAGCACGTACCCGATCCGACCAGAGTTCAAGCGGCTCGTCTACCAGGCGCTGGTCGACTGAGGTCCTCGCGGCCGGCGTAACGTTCGCTAACTCTTGGGTCGCCGCATCGTTGTGTAGATCACACCTATGGTGTCGCCGTATTCAGGATGACCAGGTAGGTACGGTTTCGGGTCGGTGGAGTCCAGGCTGCAGAGCCCAGCGCTCGCGACGCTGGCAAGCGCCGCATCGCAGTGACGCGACTCCCACAGGTCGGTGCGTTGTGAGAACACGATCACGCCACCGGGCATGGTCACCCGTAACAGTTCGCGAAGCGTTGCCTCGACGTCAGAGATGTAGGTGAAGACTCCGGAGCTTCCAACAGCCGCGAAGCGGTCGTCGAGGAACGGGAGCGGCTTGGTGAGGTCGACGGCGGCGAGACCGCAGTAGACATCACGGGCTTCAGCCCGGACCAAAGACTCGGTGGAGAAGTCGATTCCGAACACCGGAGCGAGACCAGCGGCGTCGAGGGCTACCCCGCTTCCCCCGGTGCCGCATCCGGCGTCGAGCACCTCGGCTCCAGCGGCAATACCCGACTCGCGCAGCATCGCTGCGACAGTTTCTGGAACTTGGTAACCCCAGCTCGCCACATCGGCGTCGTAGTCGGGCGCCCAGCTGTCATAGAGAGCCCGCAGGTCGTCGGCTGACGATTCGAACTGGTCGCTGAGGCCCGAAGAATCATGAGACATGTCCGAAGCCTAGTTCTCTCAGCATGGAGCTTCAGCTGGCGGTTCGTCGCGTCGATACGTACTCCATGAGCGAAAATCAGCCTTCGCAGGAACTACCGAAACAGTGGGAGCGTCGCAAACGCACGCTTCACATCGTCGACATCGAGAATCTTGTTGGCGATGACCACCGAATCGGCGACCGCCATTCTTTCGAGCATGCGTTGGCGTTGTACGCCGAAGCCAGCGGCATGCTGCCCGAAGATCAGGTACTTGTTGGTTGTCACCCAGGACTGGTGTTTACCGCACAGCAAATTCTTGGGTCTCGAGGACAGATCTTCACCGGTGCCGGAGCAGATGGCGCCGACAAGGCGCTGCTCGATGCCAGCGACGCCGACTTCATTGCCAGCCGCTACCACCTGGTCTCGATTGGTTCTGGCGACCACATCTTTGCCCCGCTCGCCGCCGAACTCCACGGCCGCGATGTGATCGTGCGTATCGTGGCTCGCAGCGGGCGCCTATCGAAGGATCTCGAAACGGTCGCCCAAACGGTGATGCTGCTCGATCCAATCGCTAGCCGCGCCGCGTAACAAGAAGCACTCTCCGATCGGTATCGTCGTCGCTATGACGACGACCTCGGACCACATCGCACAGACGTTTCCCTTGGGGCCTCAATGGCCAACGATCGATCCGTTCCTTTTCTGTGCGCACCATCTCGACGCCTACCCGGCAGGAAATGGTTCGCTTGCCCCGGACGTGCCGCTCACCGGTCGAGAGATCGGGTCGGACTTCGCCGGAGTCGACGGCTGGAACATGTACCACGGCGATTCCGTGCCTGGATTTCCCCAGCATCCTCACCGCGGTTTCGAAACGATTACTTATGTCCGCACCGGCAGGTGCGACCACACCGACTCGCTTGGTGCGGCCGCCCGGTTTGGCGAAGGCGACACGCAATGGGTCACGTCGGGCAAAGGCATCGTGCACGCCGAGATGTTTCCGCTTCTCAACACCGAAGAACCCAACCCGCTCGAACTCTTTCAGATCTGGCTGAACCTGCCCGCCGCGAACAAGATGGTCGATCCCTACTTCACGATGCATTGGGCCGACGACACCCCAAAGCTCACCAGCGCTGACGCTGACGGCCGCAGCACCTCCGTCACGTTACTTGCCGGCACTCACGGGGGAGCCGTCGCCCAAACCCCGCCACCGGACTCCTGGGCATCGCAGACCGATGCTGATGTCGCGATCCTGCACATCAGCGCAGAGGCGGGCGCAACCTCGACCCTTTCGGCGCATCCCGACGCCGGTGTCGTCCGAACCTTGTATGTGTTTGCTGGATCCTCGGTGTCGCTCGACGGAACCACGGTCGAAGCCGGCACCGGCGTCGTTGTCGACGCGGACCATGAGTTCACCCTCGAAGCTGGCGCTGGGGGCGTTGAGATTCTCATGCTTCAAGGACGGCCAATCGGTGAGCCAGTGGCTCGTTACGGACCATTCGTCATGAATACTGAAGCCGAGATCCGCACGGCATTCGAGGACTACCGGTCAAACGAGTTCGGGGGATGGCCGTGGCCGACGAACGACCCGAACCACGGTGACGACGCTGGCCGGTTTGCCAGGTATGCCGATGGCAGCTCGGTGGAACACTGATCTGCGAAACCTGATCTAGCGAAGTCGACGAACTCCGCGGCGCTTTGATGCCGGCTCTACTTCGCGTGCCGGGATAACTGGCCATGGTTCGGCTTCGTCAACCACTGGGGCCTCTGGCGGAATTGGCGGGACCTCGCCGGCGCTGAGCTTGACCCACAAGTCAGAACCGACCCGGGGAACGACACGGAACAACAGGGTCTGCTTGCCTGAACGGTGCTCCCACGCGGTTGGTTTCAGGCGGCCCACGTAGGTGGTCTCGTCGAGTTGGTCGGCCGACTGCACGAGCAGGTGGAAGGTGACCTTCGGAATCGAGCCGTCGTACCATTCGCGGAAGCGATCGACGAGTTCATCATCGATGGCCCGGTGGTAGTGGCCACGGCTCTCAAGAACGGTTGAGGGAGTGATGACGTCGGTGAGCAGCACGTGCTTTCCGGATGCCACACAACCCGGAGCGACGGTTTCGGGTTCGCCGGTCTTGTCTGCGAGGTACGCATTGAGATCGACCATTCTCATTGGCGTGCCAGGCTTAAACGATACGGCGCCGGGTTCGATTGCCGCATCGACGGCGGTGTTGCGGGGCATCGGCGGTGGCGCCAACGAGGACTCGGGTGGTTGCCCGTCGCTACCGTCGACGCTGACCTCAGTATTCCCCTCGCTCTCTCCCGCGTTCTCTCCCTCGCTATCTCCAACGGGTTCTCCCGCACTATCTCCAGCGAGGTCTCCGTCGTCGACCGGGTTGGACTGCGCATCATCATTTGAGCCAGCAACAACCGAGCCAGCAACAACAGACCCCGCAACAGCAGATCCCGCAACAGCAGAGTCGGTCAGATCGATTACCGCCGCCTCTGGTTCAGCCGGTGATGAGGTGGCATCTGCCGTGGCCGGGCGATTCAGACGACGAAGAATCATCGCCCCCTCGACGCCAGAGAACAGTTCGAGGTTCACGACCTCGGTCACGCCGTCGAAGATCTCCGGGTCGACCGGACCAGCCGACTGGTCGATGAGTTGGAGCAGCACGACTCGGCGCGCTGGGCCGAGGCTCAGGTGAAGTTCGTTTGGGTTTTGAGCGAGCAGCGCATCCATCAACGTTTCGACGCTGGCGTGCATCTTGAGCACGTCGCGCAGGTTCAGCGAATGAAGCCACTCGACGGTGCTAGCGATGCGGGCTTTGGTGTCGTCGGACCCGTCGCTGAGAACGATGGCGATGAGCGAGCCGGAGTCGTCGAACCCAAGAATCGACGGACGGTCGACGTGTTCGGCCTGGTTCCAGGTCCCGAGGGTGATGGGAGTCTCGCCCAAGAGCGACGCCAGGTTCTCGCCAAGCGCGGCTGCGAAATCAGCAGGAAAGACGGTTGCAGGCTGCAGCGGTTCGACGGCGTTGTCACGTAGGACAAACAGCGTTGGTTCGACAGATTGGGTCTCAGACACGGCACTCACTAGGTGTTGCGAAACAGGGGATTTGTCCGAAACCTACCGAAAATTATCAAAGAATGTCGAATGCAAGGGACAACGACCAAAAAACAGGTAGCACTACCGAAATAACCGAAAACCGCCTTGGTGAGCCGCGTTTACGACTCGTCAGTGCGACCCGTGAACTCGTCGAGTTGCCGGCGATCACGTTTGGTTGGCCGTCCGGTGCCACGGTCGCGACCGGGAGTGGGAGTCTTCAAGACTCGGCGGAGAGCTCGCTCTTCGAGCTCCTCAGGCGTGGGCTCGGGCGAAATGTCGTCATATGCCTCCGCCGCGACCGCAGCCGAAACCCGCTTCTCGAGGAGTTCACGAACCACCACCTTGGTTGTTGCGGTCTTCCGCTTCACCACGACGATGTCGCCCTCACGGACTCGACGCGCCGGCTTCACCGGATCGCCGTCAGCATCGGCATCTTTCTCTGCTCCAACCTCTGCTCCAACCCCTGATCCAGTCTCTGCTCCAGCGCTCAACAACACATCGCCGGCATCGCACGCCTTCGTGGCCGCCGTGCGAGTCTTGTAAAGCCGCACGCACCACAACCATTTATCGATTCGAACCCCGTCAGCCAAGACCGCGCACCTGGGCCATTGCGGCACCCACGATTCCGGCTTCGTTCTGAAGCTGCGCCGGGACCACCTCGGTTGCCACGGTGAGATAGTCGGCAAACTTGTCGAACTTCTTGCTCACTCCCCCACCCAACATAATCAGGTCAGGCCAAAGCAGCCGGTGGATCTCGTCGAGATACCGATCGAGCGAGGGCGCCCACTCGACCCACTTTTGGCCCGCATCTTCTCGGGCCCTCGCCGACGCGGTTTCTTCCGCGTCCTGACCGTCGAGGATGAGGTGACCAAGTTCGGTATTGGGCACGAGGTGCCCATTGGTGAACATCGCCGTCCCGATACCCGTGCCGAGCGTGACCATAAGCACCAAACCAGAGCGCCCGGCCCCGGCACCAAACTCGATTTCAGCGATTCCAGCAGCGTCCGCATCATTGACGATGTTGACCAACGACGGGTCCTGGCCAATGGCCTTTGCAAAGATCTCCGAGCCGTTTACGCCGACCCAAGCCGGGTCAAGGTTCGCCGCGGTTCGGATGACGTTTTGCTGCACGACGCCCGGAAAGGCGCAGCCAACGGGGCCAGACCATTCAAAGTGAGCGACGATCTCGGCAACCACGTCGGCCATTGCGGCAGGTGTTGCCGGCTGAGGTGTTGGGATCCGGAAACGATCGGCGAGAAGTTCGCCACGAAGAACGTCGACCGGAGCGGCTTTCATGCCGCTCCCGCCGATGTCGATGCCTAAAACTTGTGATGGCCCAGAAGTACTCATTACCTCTAATGATATTGCTTCTAGTGATATTGCCCCTGATGGTATGTGGTCAGCGCCTAATTCGTGAGTTTGGCGCGGAGCAGTGTGGCGCCGGCGAGTCCAGCACTCACCACAGCGACCGTCGGGATCCAGAGAAGGGCCTCGCCGCGGAACCGGGCGGAAAGCTGTTCGCTGGAGAGTCCGAGATCGGCCAGACCAGCAAGTCGAAATGCGCTCAAGACCACGACGGCGATAATGGCAATCACACAAACCACGATCAGAAGGTTTGCGACCGAAACCGTCCTACTTTTGGCCCGACTTTTGGCCGGGTCCAGGGTGCCACTAGCGGCGTCGGCGACGTGGGGGGAATCGTGGTCGGCGGCTAGGGCTTCGGGCGTCACCGGTGTGGGGACCGGCTGCCAGGTGTGGAACATGCCCGGCACACCGGTCGGACCAGCCGAACCGGGCCGCAAGGCTGGGAGAGTTTTCTGCCCAGCTGCGACCACGACGTGGGGGGATTCGTCGTGGTCAACAGCTAATTGGGCAGTAGCGATGGGCGTTGAGATCCGGGGCGAACTGAGTGGGGAACCAGTATTTCTCGCCAGAGCCGGTCGAACGGCCACCGAGGAAGTCTGCGTTGTGACGCCACCGCTGTGGGGGGATTCAGCGGTTTTGGAGCCGACAAGCGCAGGTACCAACGTCGAAGACGTTGCCATTTCCGGACGTGTGGGGGTCACGTCGGTGGTGTCGAGAACCAAACGACGACCCCACCGCTGAGCGGCTGGTCGTTGTTGGGGGGAAGGTTCTGCGTTCACACTCTATGGACGCAGGCCGACCTCAAGAAGTCGCGAAAATCTCGCAAATAGTGGTTTTTTCTACCGACCTACCCCCCAGTAGGTGGCATTGCTGGCCAATTACTGGTCGATGAACGCCGAATCTTCAGCCATCAGGTCTTCCCAGATCGGCTGGAATTGGAACCATCCGGCCAGCGAATGTCCCGATTGGTCATAGGAGAACTGTGCTGCCTCATGCGGAACATGGGTTGGTGTGCCCACCGACTCGGCGATCAGCTGGCTCTGGCAGGCTCGTTCGAGAGCGATAAACCACCAGGCGGCCTCGTCGACCGATTGCCCGACAGTAATGATGCCGTGATTTTGGTGGACCACAGCTTTCTTGTCGCCCATTGCACGCGCAATCGCTGCGCCACCTTCGGTATTCACCACGATGGCACCACCTTCATCGGCGCAAAGCGCCACGTCGTTGTAGAACATGCAAGCGTCTTGGCTGATGGGATCGACGGTCTTTCCAGCGAGCGACGAGAAGGTCTTGCCGTAGAGCGAATGCGAGTGGGCGGCTGCGACCACGTCGGGACGGGCCTCGTGGATCTGGGAATGAATAGCGAATGCGGCTTGATTCAACGCCCCAGAACCCTCGACAACCTCGCCGGCATGGCTCACCAGAATGAGATCGCTCATCTTCATCTGACGGAATGACTTTCCGAAGGGGTTCACCCAAAAGTGGTCGGTGAGTTCTGGATCGCGAGCCGTGATGTGTCCGGCAACGCCTTCAGAGAACCCAAACCGACCAAAGATACGAAGGGCGCCAGCCAGTTTTGCCTTGCGTTCGTGACGTTCGGCTTCAATGGTCAGACCTTCGTCGGGCACCTCAACTCCGTCAGGGATCTCGATGCCTGCTGCTTCGGCCTGATCTTTCGCGCTTACATCGGTCATATCTGACGCCCTTTACGTGATGGTTTCGATCGACTTTACCGTAGTCGCGGCCGCCGGATCTGGCGAGAAACCGCACCTAAACAGAAGACTCCGGCCAATGGCCCCGCGCGTGGTTTCAACTGGCTATCATCGCTCACTCGCATGGCCACATCCACCCCCTCCGCTCCCTCGAACACATCTCGAACTTCAAAGAGCGTCACTCTTCGAGGCTGGCAGCGCGAGGCGCTCGATCGTTTCCAGGCCGCCGAACCCGACACCTTCCTCACTGTTGCTTGCCCTGGTGCGGGAAAAACCACCTTTGCGCTGGCAGCGGTGCGGCAACGTTTGAGGGGCGAACACCTTCCCATCGTGGTGGTTGTTCCGACCTCCCACCTCAAACGCCAGTGGGCCGAGGCAGCACTTCGATTCGGGTTGCATCTCGACCCCGAATGGAAAGAAGCCGAAGGCGGACTTCCTGGCGATATGCACGGCATCATCGTCACCTACTCGCAGGC